>VZQC01002908.1:0-37629 GCA_009823505.1 Rhizomys pruinosus
AGAGGACCTGGGTTTGATTTCTAGGACTCACATGGCAGCTAATAACCATCTGTAACTCCAGTTCCAGGGGAGCCAATGTCTTTTTCCGTCCTCCTCAGGCATTGTATGATGGGTGCACTTATGTACATGCAGGCAATATACTCATACACATACAATAAAAATAATAAAATATTTTTTAAAACATCTTTAAAAATGTCTGAGGATGATGAGTTCCAGGACAGCTGGGGCTACAGGGAGACCCTGTCTCGAAAAGACCAAAAAACAAAATCAAACAAACAAAAATATTAGAGGGCTGGAGAGATGGCCTAGCAGTTGAGAGCGCCGACTGTTCTTACAGAGGACCCGGGTTCGATCCCCGGCACCCACATGGCGGCTGAGGGTCGTCTGAAGCTCCAATTCCAGGGGAGCTCCAGTTCCAGGAAAATCCGACACCCTCTTCTGAACCTCCGTGGCATGGCACGACACGGGTGCACGGACTTGCATGCAGATAGTACATTTATACACATACGCCCTCTTCTGACCTCCGCGGCATTGCACGACATGGGTGCGCAGACATGCATGCAGACAGTGCATTCATACACATACAGAAATAAATAAAATTAAAAAAAAAAGTGTGAGGAGGCCGGGCATGGTGGTGCATGCCTTTAATCCTAGCACTCAGGAGGCAGAGGTAGGCCGATCTTTGTGAGTTCAAGGCCAGCCTGGTCTACAGAGTGAGTTCCAGGACAGCTGGGGCTACAGGGAGACCCTGTCTCAAAAAGACCAGAAAAAAGAAACCATGTATTTCTATAATTTCAACATTACTAGCCAGCACTTGGGGAAGAAGCCAGCACTGAGTTCCAGGTCAGCATGGACTACATAGTAAGACCCTGTTTTAAAACATTAAAAAAATTAACATTACTATTTTAAATCTCTGAAACTGGACTAGCTACTGTGAAAGTCTTTTAAAAAGCTAAATAATGTTTGCAACCAAATACCCTGTACTCTCTGGTAGAAAATTGGTCACTTTGGTAGGCTCATTATCACTTGGAGAGCACTGAGACCATTTAATGAATTTTAATTAGCTTTTTGGCCTTAATGCTTATAATGGCATCTTAATGGCCTGAAAGAGTTAATAAGACTCCCTGGGCACCAAATTGTTACTGGAGAATGCTTTGCCCTTTAGAGATAATAGTGCTTGGTTAGCAAATAACCCAGTTCGATGCTTTTTAAGAAGATTGAAATGCTGGGGCCTGTGTCATTTCTCTTTGGTTAAATAACCACCTTTAATAATGGAGAGCTTCAGAAATTGACCAGGCAGATGTTTGAGCCTCTTCAGAGCACCCAGTGGTGCCCAAGTCCTTAGGTTGGATCAGGTAATTTAGGTCTAGCAACTTGTCAACCTGCAGGTTTCTTCTGTTGTAGTCTTTAAATAAGTGAAAATTATTGTCTTTAGTCCCTTAAGAACTGCCTGTGAGTTGATTTCATACTTAGAAAAAAACAAAACTTAAACCCCCAAACTTAAATCAGAACAGTTCTGTTAATTTAAGTACATTCTGGATGAGTAAGTTAGATGAGTGATACAGGACTTACTGTACATTAGATACTTAGAACTTTCTTTATATATATACATATATATATGTATATATATAATGCTTTTATTGATGTTTTGTGTATTTCAGACATCGTTTCTCAGTTCAGTTTAGATATAGTCCCCTTTCCCTTCCCCCCACCCCACCCCAGATCATGCATTCTGCCATAACTGTCCTGCATCTTTCTCTCAGTCTTTTTTTTTTTATGTTTAGGAATTCACATTTTCCTCCTTTAATTTTATACTACTCTAAAATATGAATACATACTTTCTACTCATATACAGTAATTACAGAGTCTGAAAGTAAGTGGTGGATGGAATCTACCTAAGAGATTTGCATTATAACAACATAGTTGCTTTCAGATAAACAGAAATATAACAACAATGTTGTTCCGCTTGCCTTTCATCTGGGGTTTTGGTGTTAGCATCCACAAATGAGGGAGAACATTCACCACTTGTTTTTCTGGGATTGTGTTACTTCACTTAGCATAATGGCCTCAAGTTCCATCAATTTACCTGCAAACTTCAAGATGTCATCTTTCTTTACTGCTGAGTAGTACTCCATTGTGACTTAAAAAGTTACTAGAGTTTTTATGTGTTTCAAATGTGTAGAATTCCATCATACATTTAGGAAAATTTGAAAATCAAACAAAGCTACATATCTTTCAGAAGAGGAGTAAAAATGTGGAAAGTGAATCTGTATAGTTAAAATTTCACCCTCTAAGCAAAAACTCCTGATACCCTTGCAGTTCTTTAAAAAAATTAATATGATATTTGATTTTCTTCCTCCTAAAACATAAGATTGTCATTTAGGAAACAAAGAAAAGAAGAGCATGGGACATAGCATGCAGTCCTAATGCAGAATACCACTACTAACTCGTAACCAGGAGAGAGTTCAGTTTGCCTTCCTGGGCTCCTGAAGACAGTGGAGTACACGCAGGCTCCCATAGGGGCTGGGGCATCACTGCTGTCATCCCACTAACTCTAGCCTCCGTGGAGCATTACTATATGTCTAGGAACCATGCCACATGCTTCCTTTAGAGTTACCTGTTTAGTCTTCCAACAACTTCAGTCAGATGTACTGCTCCCATTTTTTCAGATTAGGAAACTGAGGCACTGGGATAATAGATGGTTAAAATTTACCCCAAATAAACTTCATTCAAATTCGGTCTGGTTCCAGCATCTTGATCACTCTGTCACTCCAGTGTTCTAAAATACTGGATTAGTCAACTGTATTTGTAACTTGTGAGGAGTGGGGACAATTTTCCCTAAGGCAGTAGTAACCTAATGATAATTACAAGTGTAGTAGCAAGGCAGGTCTTTTGATCTTTATCCTTTTGATTCCATTAATGGGTGTCTAGAGGCATGGATGTGTGGGAGAGGGTCTGGGAGGAGGCAGCTGAGGAGCAGGGACAAATGGGGTTAAATGCACTGTTATTAAGAGTCCAGTCACTCGGAGTCTGTTGCTTCCTTTTGGAACCCTGACCCCGTACAGTATTTTAGGCTTCAGTCATGTTCCTGTGATATGGTATTATTTTTACCCTGCCTTCCTGTATCAATAAGAACTGAGCTTTGTTTTTATTTATTAACATAGTAATTATACCCTTTTGTAAGATTGCTGCCCTGTTTTCACACACTTGTGTTGGACGCTCAGTCTAAATGAACAGATGTGGGAGATTTCTGGGGAACACTGGCACATTTTTAAGTGTCTTGGGAAGGCTATTAAGTGTTAGAACTGGAAGTTCCCTGGCAGTCCCAGCACCATGCCTGTCCTTGTAGCCAGTGTGTGATATGCTTCAAATAAAAATTACACTGTTTTTGGAAAAACTACCAATTCTTTCTTGGGTTGTTTTCTAATTCAGTGCATGCAGGCCTATATGTAGAATTACCTTGGATTGTGACTACTATTTGAGGTGTATTAATTTTCATTTTTTTCATGAGGTAAGTATAAATGTTTTTATAGGTTTTGACCCGGTAAAGGTAGAATTTGTGGGAAGGGAAAGATTAACAGAATGAAAGGAAAATACAATGAGGATAATATTGATTAGCCCACATACATTAACCATACACCACCTAGAGGTCTGGGATGCACGAACATCTTTGGAGATCCTGAAAAAGTACAGACAGTTGAGGAAATTAATTTTCCAAGTAGGAACCTCCCCTTTAGGTACAGAAAATGCACTGAATGTTAGGGAATGACTGTTGATTCTTGTGAATATTTATGAGTGGCATTAAAAACACGTGTTCTCACCTCCCTCAGATTTTGTGTAGAAGGAGCTAATTGTACACACATCTAGCTCTGGAGAGCAGAGTGTTGTCCTGGAGTGAGAGCTCTGTGTAGGCGAAGATGCATCTCTTCCTTTGGAAAAATTCCCGAGTCATTGCCCCTTTGCTGCTTGTCTTTTAGAGACAATGTTGGCATGGGACTATTTCTTGATATCTTTTTTAAGATGTTGGCCAGGGGATCCAAGCTCCCACAAAAGGTAAAGGCTCCTTGCCTCCAAACTGGGATATCTGCAGGAAGAGAGGCAATAAGGCCCTGCTGTTGAAGACCTGATATAAACATGGGAAAGATGTATGGAGAACGCACTTGCAAGTATACAGATGGTCTCTGGAATGCCAGAGAGTGTTACCAAAGGCCACTAAACCAATAAAGCAAATATGGGTCTCCCTGAGTCAAGCAAGACTCCACCGTCAGCACCAGCTACACCTCACCTGCCTGGAAATACTGTGCAGCAGAGGCAGCCATGTGCCTGTATATCCCAAATCTAATTGGCTATTGGCTCTCCCCTTGGAGAAATAACCCATGGCTGATGCCACAAGCTTACATCCTCTACAGGTTAGGAGATGTTATAAGCCACAGTAAGACCCTGTCATATTTAACAGGGGGGAAAATTGTAATTCATGGATTAACATATCCAAACATGTGTCTATGCTAAAGTAACCTACCATAACTATTAGTGCTGCTTAAATACCTATATATCTAATTGCTTGTTCTTCATTAGTAGGATCGAAAGGTTATTCCTGGACAAACTGTCAGCCCATGAAAGGAAACAGCCAGAATTGACCAGAGTCCAAGTCAACAGCTCCAGAGAGAGTGGACTGTTTTACCTCTCATCCACCTGTGCCCCTTTTCTAAGCCTAGGGAACAACCTGCGGAAGAGGGGGCGTGGTAGAATGTAAGGGCTGCGATTGGGGTGAATGGTGAAACTACAGCAATGTAGTCTGGACACTCATTTGATCAACTTGATTGAACAAACAACCTGTCACCCCCCACTGGATGGTGGGGCTGTAGGTGTTTGGGCACAACAGCCTGCAGATAGGTTTTGCATGAAGGATGCTTGTACTCATGGATTATCACTTATAGCTAAAAATNTTTTTTGTCTTTTCGAGACAGGGTCTCCCTGTAGCCCCAGCTGTCCTGGAACTCACTCTGTAGACCAGGCTGGCCTTGAACTCACAAAGATCCACCTGCCTCTGCCTCCCAAGTGCTAGGATTAAAGGCATGCGCCACCACGCCTGGCTTGTCTCCTTATTTTGAATCTCTTGTTTTATACAAGCATGTTAGTCCTGCACAGATGTGTCTAGAAGGTCTCCAGGAACAGGGGCACATATCTCCTGCAGCATTCTTCTCTGGCTGGGCTCCATATTTATATTTTTGACAACTTCATAATTGAAAATTATCATTGATGAAGGTTTGAATCGCATTTCTTTGTTTTTACTCATGTGTTTATTGATAATTTAAACTTTTTTTCTGTGGTAAGTATTCTAATTCTTTGTGAAGATTTTTAGTTTGTTTTTCTCTAAGAGGCTTTCATTTCTTCCTAGGGGGACCAGAGTGCTGACTCAAATCTTTTGGACACGGTTCTTTGTCATTATTATCAGGAGGCTTGGCCTCATATGGTGCAGCATCCAATTTTGTGCATTGTGATTTGTTCACTCTTCCAAGGTCCCCATCAAAAATCAAGGTCCAAAGACATAAATGAGGGCCAACTATCATTCTTTACAGTGCATTCTATAATTATTTATGACATGTTAGGGGCAAAAAAGTTAAAAGTAATTCATGATAAAATTATTTTTTCATTTTGCAAATTATTTGGATTTAAAGCTTGCCCCCTCTTAAACCCAGTAAAGGATGATCAAATGAGAAGGTCCTTCTTCTTCACATGTAGCAACAACCTTTAAAAAACAGGACCTGAACTACTTTTAACCTTGCAACCAAAAAACTAAGATATTACTGAACCATGTGCTTTTGTGACCTGGGAACCTGACCTTCATTCCTTGGAACCCCAATTTCTTGCTCCACACAAAGATATGAATGAATGTGGCTATACTTGAGAATTATCAAAGCACTGAAAGGCAGCCCGGCTTTATTGAAGACAATAAAGATTGAAACAAATGCTTGGCCTCGTGTATATGAGATGTTTTAGGCCTAGGGATGGAAAGATAAGGGTGTATCTAAGTGTGTAGTTCCCCAAAACTGCTGCTGGAGAAATGCAGGGCCACCGACCTGGCAACTGAACAGGCTGAAGAGAGTACAGGGCAGAGTTACCCCGGTAACATCCTGGGGACCACATCAGAGGATGCAAATCCATTTACTCTACTCAACAAGCAACTTATACAGGTTTGGGACGAGCAGCCCCCACATTGTGTGACATCACCTCCCAGTCCAGTTGCCAATCTTAGACCTCCACACCATCACACGTCATCCCAGCTCGCGGGCGTATTCAGAAAAGGGGCCGGCTGACAAGCAGGCGTGACTTCTGAGCTCCAGCTATCTGAAACCAGAGCGTGCCCTGCATTCTTTGTTCCACTTAGTGTGCTAAGCAGATTGGTAGCCTGCACACGCTCAAGGTACATCTGAGTCCAGGATTGCTGTCCCACAGAGAAACAGTTTTGAGTAAAAGTATGGGTGAGGTCTGACTCAGGAGCATAGTTCCAGGAGATCTCTGAGGGAATCAGTGCCCCCCAAGCCTTGAGTTCCTGCTTCCGCTTCCCTTCGGTGATGTACTGGTACCTGGAATTACAAGATGAACAAACCCTTTCCTCCCTGTGTTGTTCATTCCAGTTTGCCTTCAGTTGTTGTGACAAAACACTGTGACCAGTATCAACTTGGGGAGGAAAGGGTTTATTTGGCTCACATCTTTTGGGTCACAGTCTATCACTTAGGGAGCCCAAGGCAGGAACCTGGAGGCAGGAACTGAAGCACAGGCCATGGAGGAGTGCTGTTCACTGGCTTGCTCCCGTGGCCCATGCCCAGCCTGACCTCTTATACTGTACACAACAACCTGCCCAGGATGACACCTTCCACATCACTCAACAATCAAGAAGTTGCCCCACAGACATGGCCGCAGGTCAGTCTAAAGGAGGCAGTTCTCCAACTGACACTCCCTCAACCAGGTGTGTCAAGTTGACACTAAAGCTATGTAGCACATTACTTTTTGTTTACTGTGTCCTACATGAGGACCACACTTCCATTGTTCAGATGTCTAGGTCGATTCTAGATAAGACCTTAAACTGAGTAACATCTGGCCGGGCGTGGTGGCGCACACCTTTAATCCTAGCACTCGGGAGGCAGAGACAGGCAGATCTTTGTGAGTTCAAGGCCAGCCTGGTCTACAGAGTGAGTTCCAGGACAGCTGGGGCTACGGGAGACCCTGTCTTGAAAAGACCAAAAACAAACAAACAAACAAACAAAAAACCCAACTGAGTAACATCTGGAAACGTGTGACTGGTGCTGGTGCTGGTATTGTTATTTTGAGACTGCTGTGTGTGTGGCTCTGGTTGGAAAAATATACCATCACTCATGAAACAAAAGAACTTGAACCTAAATTTAATTAAGCCATGAAATTTAATTGGCAATTTGAAAGAATAACAGGGAAANGACTTTCTAAATCAGACAGAAGTTACGAAGGAAATAAGGTCAATAATCAGCAAGTGGGACCTCATTAAACTAAAAAGCTTCTGTATAACAAAAGAAATAAAGAAATGAAGAGAAAAACCTACAGAGTGGGAGGAAATCTTCACCAGTAGCACATTTGACAGAAGTTTAACATCCAGAGTATATAAATTACTCAAAATATAAAGGACCAAGAAAAATAATGACCCAATTAAAAGATGGGGTAAAGATCTGAACAGAGACTTCTCAAGAGAAGAATTAAAGATGGCTAAGAAACGACTTAAAAAGTGTTCAACATCCTTAGGAAATGCAAATTAAAACCACTTTAAGGTTTCATCTTATCCCAGTAAGGCTGGCTATGATCAAGAACACAAATGATAACAAATGCTGGAGAGGGTGTGGAGAAAGGGAAATGCTCATTCACTGCTGTCAGATTACAAACTCATGCAACCCCTGTGGAAAGCAATGTGGAGAACTCTTTATTTTATTTATTTATTTATTTATTTATTTATTTATTTATTTATTTATTTATTTATCTTTTCAAGACAGGGTCTCCCTGTAGCCCCAGCTGTCCTGGAACTCGCTCTGTAGACCAGGCTGGCCTTGAACTCACAAAGATCCGCCTGCCTCTGCCTCCCTTTAGAGGAATGAATCTACCATTTGACCCAGTCATACCGCTCCTGGGTCTACACCCAAGGATTCATCCTATAGCAGAGATATATAGCTTTTCACCATAGCAAAGAGCTGGAAACAACCCAAGTGTCCCTCAACAGATGAGTGGATAATGAAAACGTGACACGTTTACATAATGGAGTTCTATGCAGCAGCAAAGAAAGATGACATCATGAAATTTGCAGGTAAATGGATGAATCTAGAAGCTGTTATGCTAAGTGAAGTAACAGTCTCAGAAAAACAAAAGACATATTTTATCCCTCATTTGTGGATCCTAGCACCAAGCTCTTATATGTAAGTTAAAGTGGATAACTGGTCAGTAAAGATAACAGCACATTGCCTGCTATCCCTTTAGATATAGCTTGAAGTATATGTCTCCATTTTCCTCAGATTTAAGATTTATGAAGGAGAATAAATCTCTCTCTGTTTAACTACATTTAAACATACATCAACTTGCTATGTAATTTAGGAATGTAAAGTTATATTTCTTTTTACCTGCATGCAAGTTTACTCTTGTGAATCCCTAAATGTGTTTTGGAACTAACCTATAGTTTATTTTCAGAATTTGTAAATTTGGTATATGTATGGAGTGCAATAATAAAAAAAAGATGGTGTTGGATCGATTGCTGTTTTCCCGTAGTAGCTCGTGTAGGGCTCTCCAAAGCTGTGAGAGCTAGCTTTCAGGGGAGGTGGTTTCCAGGTCAGTTCCAGCTCCATTGCTACAAATCCAGACCTAAAAGTATGTCCCATCTTCAGCAATAGGGTTTCCCTTTGGGTTCTGAGGCAACCAAGGACTATGGCAATAGCCTGTGCAATTTTGGGAGTCTCTTGGACTGCCCTGATCAAAAACTCAAAGAAAGGTTTTGTTTCTTGTTATGTGGCCTTCAGCTATGCACATGGACTCATGTAGAGATATTGTATGTGTAATTTGTCATTAGATTGTTAGATTAATATGATTCCCTCTATTTTTNATTATCCTGTGCCTTTCCCATGTTGTCCCTTCGTCGTGTCCCTGGCATGTGGACTTCTCTTTTTGTGGTTCAGATCACAAATAGCGGATGGTTTTGCTTTCCTCCTTCAGATGCTTTTTTTTCCCTTTCCTCCTCCTTGTTTATGGAGTATTGACTTGTCTACTTTTCAATTTTGTTTATATATTGCATACTGGAAGCCAAAGCACTCTTCTCTTCTTGTTCCAAGTGACTTCCGGGCAGCCCGCCCAAAGGTGCAGAGCCACTGGCCCTGGCCCAAATCTGCCGACCTTCTCTAAAACGGTCTTTAACTCTAGCTCCAAGGGAATCTGACACCCTCTTCTGACCTCTGCAGCATTGCATGACATGGGTGCACAGACTTGCATGCAGACAGTACATACATACACTTACAAAATAAATAAAATTTTAAAAACTCAAAAATCAATAGCCTTTCTATATGCCAAATACCAAGCAATTGGAGAGCAAGTGCATGGAAGCTCTTACATTCACAATAACCTCAAATAATTAAAATATCCCAGAATAAAACTGACCGACATTAAATATCTCTACAATGAAAATTTTAAATCACCAAAGAGTTTGTGGAAAACACCAGAAAATGGAAGGGCCTCCCATGCTCATGGATTGGAAGAATTAATGTAGTGAAAATGACCATTTTATGCAAATTAATATATAGATTCAATGTAATCCCAATCAAAATCCCCATGACATTCTTCACAGAATTTTTAAAAAATTCTAAAATTCATATGGAAGTAGAAAAGAC
The DNA here is from genome assembly GCA_009823505.1 of Rhizomys pruinosus. Taxonomy (NCBI): domain Eukaryota; kingdom Metazoa; phylum Chordata; class Mammalia; order Rodentia; family Spalacidae; genus Rhizomys; species Rhizomys pruinosus. The sequence continues at coordinate 9,891 of VZQC01002908.1, forward strand.
CCCAGATAGCCAAAGCATGTTGAGCAAAAAAAGCAATGTTGGAGGGATTACCATACCAGATCTCAAACTGCATTACAGAGCTATAGTCATAAAAACAGTGTAGCACTGGCACAAAATAGACCTGTAAGTAAATGGAACATAATTGAAGACTCAAACTTAAGTACAAGCAATTTCTGCCACCTGATATTTGATTAAGGGGCCAAAAACACTCAATGGAGGAAAGAGCATCTTGAACAAATCGTCCTGGCAAAACTGGATCACCACCTGTAGAAGAATGAATCTAGACCCTTATCTTTCACCTTGCACAAAGACCTCAATGTGAAACCTGAAACTCTGAAACTGTTAGAAGAAAACATTGGCAGTAAACTATAAGATATAGGTGTAGGAAAGGATTTTCTACATTTGATATTAGTTGCTCAAGAATTAAGTTCAATGATCAACAAGTAGGATGTCAATAATCTAAAAAGCAAAAGAAACAACAAAAGAAATTAAGAGAAAACACAGAGAATGGGAGAAAATCACCCGTGACACATATGACAGAGGTTTAACATCTAGAACATATACATTACTCAAAAAACAAAGTATCAAGAAAAGGAGTGTCCCAATTAAAAATTGGGCTAAGATCTGAACAGAAAGTTCTCAAAAGAAATATTAAAGATGGATAAAAAACATCTTAAAAAGTGTTCAAAACTCCAATTCCAGGAGAACTCCAGTTCCAGGGGAATCCGAGACCCTCTTCTGACATCTGCGGCATTGCACGACACGGGTGCACAGACCTGCGTGCAGACAGTACATTCATACACATACAAAAATAAATAAATAATAAAAAGAAAAAATAAAAAAAAAAGTGTTCAAGGGCAAAGCGGCTTCTGGCAGTGTGACCAGAGTGCAAAGAGAGGCAAGTGCGGCCATTGGAAGGTCTGTGTTAGGGCTTTTAGACACATTACCATCATGTTTGACTTTCAAGAGCCTGCTGACCAACTCCTGGATGTGAACCTTCAGGAGAATGAGAGATCTGGGCCAGTGATAGAAAGTGACCTCAGAAGTGATTCCGAGTATCTCTGTGTTACTATTGGAGCCACTGTGCCCACTGGATTTGATCAAACAGCTGCAGATGAAGTGAGAGAGAAATTGGGGTCACCATGCAGAATCAGCAAAGATGGGGGCAGGATATATTTTGACATTGCAGTGGAAAGTCTGGCTCAGGCTCATTGTCAAAGATCAGTTGATAACTTCTTTGTGGTTGTTGAGGAGTTTAAGGATTACCAATTCAAAAATACAAAGGAAGAAGTTCTAAAGGACTTTGAAGAACTGGATAGAAAACTCTCATGGTCAGACCCTTTAAAAGTATGGCAAATTACCTGGGCATGGTTGTGCATGCCTTTAATCCTAGCACTTGGGAGGCAGAAGCAGGTGGATCTTTGTGAGTTCAAGACCAGCCTGGTCTACATAGAGAGTTCCAGGACAGCCAGTGCTACAGGGAGACCCTGTCTCAAAAAGACCAAAAAAAAAAGTATGGCAAATTAATACAAATTTCAAGAATAAAAAAAGTCAGAATTCAAGTAAAGGGAAGATTGATTATGGACAAGGAGATGAATCAAATGGAAAGTCAGTAAAAAGAAGCCTGGCAACAATGTTTCAGAATTGCAATGCAGAAGTTTAGAGTCACATGCAACAGAGCAAGAGACAAACATTGCTTCACCTCAAATGAGGCTGCAAGATTTTGGGGGTGCTATTCAAGATCATTTTAAGTGGAAAACTGATATGACCAACTTCGATGTGGAGGAGGTTCTCCTGAATATCCATGATAATGAAGTCATTATTGGCACCGCACTAACTGAAGAGTGTCTCCATCACAGAAATATTACACATTTTGGACCTACAACTCTTTTTTTTGTCTTTTCAAGATGGGGTCTCCCTGTAGCCCCAGCTGTCCTGGAACTCATTCTATCGACCAGGCTGGCCTTGAACTCACAAAGATCCGCCTGACTACCTCCCGAGTGCTAGGATTAAAGGCATGCACCACCACGCTGGACTGGACCTACAACTCTTAGGTCAACTCTTACCTATGGGATGCTCAGGCTCTGTGAACCTAAGCCTAGTGATATAATAGTTGATCCATTGTGTGGAACAGGGGCAATACCAATAGAAAAGGCTACTGAATGGTCTTATTGTTACCATATCACTGGTAATAATAATCTACTGGCAATGAACAGAGCAGTAAATAACATCTCATCTCTATTGACCAAGAACCAAATTAAAGAAGGAAAAACTTCCTGGGGTTTGCGTATTGATGCTGTTCAGTGAGATATCTGAAATCTCCCACTGAGAACTGCTCCTGTGGACACTACTGTGATAGACATGCCATTTTGGAAAAGGAGGGGCTCCAGGAAAAAGAACTGGAATCTTTATCCAGCTTGCCTACAGGAAATGAGCCATGTCTGCAGACCAGGGACAGACAGAGCTATACTCCTTACCCAGGACAAGAAATGCTTTAGCAAGGCATTATCCGGAGTGGGACACTTGTGGTGAAAGGTTCATACAGTCTGAGTGAACATAGGTGGTCTCCATGCAGTAGTTTATTTTCTGAAATGTACAAACCAAGCTTTTGTTCATCCTTCAGAACAAGACGGAGGAAGACATCCTTGGTAATTCGAAGAATGAACGAAGATGTTTAGTATTTATAGGTCTTAACACTGGAAATGAGGTAGCATAAAAAACTTGCATTGGAAAAAAATAGTAAAGTTTATACTTCAAGATTCTTCACTTTGATTAGCAAAAAATAGGACTAGTATGAGGCGGGTGGTGGCACACACCTTTAATCCTAGCACTCAGGAGGCAAAGGGAGGCAGATCTCTGTGAGTTCAAGGACAGCCTGGTCTACATAGTGAGTTCCAGGACAGCTGGGGCTACAGGGAGACCCTGTCTCAAAAACACCAAAAAAAGAAAAAAGACTAAAGGTTAATATATAATTCAATGAAAATCCTATTAAAGTGCTTGGGATCTTTGAATACTTTGTAAATCTTCATTTTTCCATTGTGGTAAATGCCTAATGGGAAGGCAGAAAACATAATTGCAGTATCTTAAGCCATATTTCTTTACCTATGCAGCCTTGCTTAAGTTATCTCAACCTTTAAAAAAATGAAACATAAAAAAAGAAAGAAAAAAAAGGGGAAAAATGAAATATTATATTTTGTGAAATTTTCCCCATAACAAAATGAAACCTCAAGTTCTATAGGAATGTTTACCATCTGTCTTAAATAAAATGTGTTATTCAGATTAATACATAGAATTAAAACAGGCTTAAGGTTTAGGAAGGGGTTTGCTGATACTTTGTGATTATCAGTAGAAGAGTTGGTAGGTGAGGTACAGGATTAACATGCCAAATTAAAGGAATTTTGTTTCAATATATGAAGCTCTATGTTGCTTTTCAAAGCTCAAGAAAAGCCTGTCAATGTCTTTTTGTGGGGAAGTGATTCAAGGATGAATAAAAAGCCTTGATATATCTTTAAAAAAGTGTTCAACATTGTTAGTAATTAGAGAAATTCAAATTAAAACCACTTTAAGATTTCATTTTACCCCAGTCAGACTAAGATCAAGGAACAAATGATACCAAATGCTGGAGAAGTTGTGGGGAAAGGGAAATGCTCATTCGCTGCTGCTGGGATTGCAAGCTCATGTAACCTCTATAGAAAGTAGTGTGGAGAATTCTTTAAAAAAATAATAACCTACCATTTGACCAGGTCATACCACTCCTTGGCATATACCCAAATGATTCATCCTATTGTGGGGATATGTGCAAGTGAACATTCATGTTGATCTCTATTCTATTAATGATAGCAAAGAGATGGAAGCAACATTTGTTTCCTTCACCTTATGAGTGGATAATGAAAATGTGGTACTTTTACACAATGGAGCTCTACTCAGTGGTAGAGAAAGATGTCATAATGAAATTTACAGGTAAATGGATGGAACTAGAAGCTGTTATTCTAAAGTGAAGTAACCCAGACTCAGAAAAACAAACGACATATATTCTCCCTTATTTATAGATCCTAGCACCAAGTCCTTGTATATAAGTATATATCCTGATCTAACAGCAGGAATAACATAAATGAAAAGGAACTAAGAACCTAAAGGGAAAAGGGGTACCTGAGAGAGAAGATTAGCAGGAGACAGGTGTTCCTAAGGGAGAAATGGATAAAATGAGGTTATGAGAATAAAGGGGAAAGGAAGGATTATAGAAGGAAGTTTGAGGATAAAGGGAAAAAGAAGCACAAAAGAAGTGGAACCATAGGAGACTGATATTATCAAGGGAGAAGTGGGGAAAATGGGGATAATTTAAATGGAGAAGACATGGGAGGAGGGCTAAATTGGGAGGGGGAGAAAGGAGGCATAAATAATACCTAGCTAGTGTAAAAAACCTGAGGGAATCATATTAGTCTAACAATCTTTTGACAAATTACACATACAATATTTCTCCATGTGTCCATGTGCAAAGCTGAAAGCTATGTGTATTAGCCACTTTTTCTGCTACTGTGATATACACAGTATGACCAAGGGAACTCATAAAAGGAAGAATTTGTTTGAGCTTATAGTTGATGGTTCAGGGGAAGTAGAATCCATCATGGCAGGGAGGCATGGTAGCAGGAGGTGTCTGAGCAGGAACAGAAAGCAGAGCTTCACATCTCCAAGCAAGCACAGGAAGCAGAAAGACTAGAGACTGGCAAGGCTTTTTGAAGTCTTTAATCCCACACCCAGTGACATGCTCCAGCTCTAGTTGTTTATAGGTGAATGCCTGGGCCACTCCCCTGGTTCCAGGCTAAGCTTTCCTGGCCCTGGACCCAGATCCAGATGCTTACAGCTGGCCCAGGGGAATTAGAAGGCATAATTCATGCATTCAGGGATTCAAGTTAACCTGATTGTTACCTGTCCTGGGCCTCTGGGGAAGCTCCAGACTAGAAGGACAATACCTAGCTGGTCCATCCAATACAAAATCAAAAGTGAAAGCCTGAAGCCTAGACTATCCAGCCTTTCATAACTAATAAGAGGACAATAAAAGAATCTGAAGAAAATAAGCAATTAGTCTTCAACTCAACAAAAAACACTTGAGTTTCCTAACAATACAAACAAAACAAATCCACATGCCAAAAGCACAATGAAGAAACATTAACATGAGAAACCCAAATAATAAGTTCCCACTAAATACTATCAGTCCTATAGAAGATTTCTACAATGACAACTCCCTGGAGGTAAAAAAAAAAAAAAGACACAGATCTTTCTTTTTTCTTTTTAGTTTTACCCTTTCTTTGGTATTTTTGAGACAGGGTCTCCCTTTTAGTACCAGGTGTCCTGGAGCTCGCTCTGTAGACCAGGCTGGCCTTGAACCCACAGAGATCCACCTACCTCTGCCTCCTGAGTGCTGGGATTAAAGGCATGCACCACCACACCTGGCAAGGACACGAATCTTAAAAGAACTGTCATAAACATATGCAAAGAATTCAAGGAATTTAAAGAACACACAAACAAATGAAACAAAGAACTAAAAGGAGATAGAGATAGCCTAAAAAAGAGAAAGATAAACTTCAGAATGATGTGGAAATGTTGAAGAAAACTCAGCCTGAAATGAAAAAGGAATTCAAACACTCATTCAGCCAATGGGAAAGGATAGGAGAAAGGCTCACTAACAGAATGAATGAAGTAGAAAATAGAATATTAAGATTGGAAGATAATGTGGAAGAACTGGAATGCTCAACCAAAGATTTTGAAAAAAATTTAAAAACACAGGAGCGAAATAATCAGGAAATATGTGATACCATGAAAAGACCAAAGCTACACATCATAGGGATAGAAGAAGGAGAAGAATTCCAGGATAATGGTATTGACCAGATCTTCATAGAATTATAGGAGAAATTTCCCCTGAAATTAAAGTGAGACATACCCATACAAAACAATAAGCACACAGAACATCAAATAGATTGTGTGGAACTCTAGGTTCCAAGACCTGGACCACCACTCTGATGTAGGACATGGACAACCAACTCGAAGGAAGGCTGACAAAGTTTTATTTCTGAATCTTAAGCTTTTATATCTTTCACAGGTTGCAGAGGTTTTCCAAGGACAATTACAGAAAACTACACAATGTATACATGCTAGATGTAAGGAAGGCTTCAGGAGAGGAACAGAATTCAAGGTTCCACAGGCCTAGCTGTAAAAGTAAACAGGGAACATAGTGACGCTGGGTTTCAGCAATAATATGTCTAACAATTTCTGTGTTTACATTCCAAGTATAAACTATCAAGGGCAAAGTCTTAGCTAAACTCTGCAAGTTTCTACCAAGCCCAAACATTCAAACACAATCATATCAAGTCAGTCCTCTGCCAACTCTTTGAGAGTCTTCTTTCAAGCCTTTAGCATTCATCCAGCAAGAGAATTCATAACTCCACACTCAAGCAAAGATTTAAAAAAATTAAAAAACACAGGAGCAAAATAGTCAGGAAATATGGGACACCATGAAAAGACCAATGCTACACACCATATGGTTAGAAGAAAGAGAAGAATTCAAGGATAATGGTATTGACCAGATTTTCATAGAATTATCGAAGAAAATTTCCCTAAAATCGAAGCAAGACATACCCATACAAAACAATGAGCACACAGAACATCAAAGAGATAAGCCCACAAAATAAATTACCCATGTCATATCATAATAAAACATGAGATGTTCAACAAAGACAAAATACTGAAAGCTACAGAGAAAAAGAACAAGTCACACATAAAGTCACCCATCAGAATTACAGCTGACTTTTGAATGCAAATGGTGAAAGCCAGAAGAACTTGGACAAAAGTATTCCCAGTTCTAAATAGCTACAGATGCCAACCCAGATTACTTTACCCAGCAAAAATGTCTATTATAGGTCCAGGAGAGATGACTCAGTGATTAAGAGCACTGATTGTTCTTGCAGAGGACTTGGGTTTGATTCTCAGCACCTACGTGGTGGCTAAGAACCATCTTAGTCCTGGTGTTGTGGTGCATGCCTTTAATCCCAGCACGACAGATCTCTGTGAATACAAGGCCAGCCTGGTCTACATAGCGAGCTCCAGGCCAGCTGGGACTAAAGGCAGACCCTGTCTCAAAAACAACAAAAACATCAACAACAACAACAACAACAACAACAAAATGTCTATTACAGTTGAAGGAGAAATAAAAATCTTTTATGACATAAACAAGATGAAAGAATAGATGTCCATTTGGTGGGGATTTATTAATAGTTTTTGCCCATGTCATTATTTTTTTCACTGTGCTTTTGGCATGTACATATGCATATTTTGGAGCAATAGAAATTAAAGGGAACAACAACAACAACAACAACAACAAAGACTGTTCAAAGAACTGACTGAAACAGTAAACTTCTGCCCCAAACAGTAAATTTCTACATCAAAATTTTTTTTAAAAAACTGAGAAAAATATGCAAGACATGTATGGCAGAATGCATGAGCTCTGGTAGGGTGGGAGGGCAAGATAGAAAGGGTAATGGGTCTAAATTTGATTTAGAAATGTTGCATGAATTGCACAAAACCTCAATAAAAATTGTTAAAAAAAGGAAAACCAACCTTTCAGAAAATACTTGAGGCCATTCAAAGAGCAAAGGAAAGGAATGACTGTTCCCAGCAGAAAAAGAAAGTGATTAATGAAGGTAGACCAAAAATGCAAACAGAAACCAAATTGATGGGACACAATATGCATCTCTCAATAATAACGTTAAATATTAATGGTCTGAACTCACCAATCAAGAGACTGAGAATGGATTAAGAAATTAAATCAATCTTTTTGTTGTCTGCAAGAAACCAAAATCCACCTTCGGGGACAGGCACCATATTAAGGTGAAAGAATAAAAAAAAATATTCCAAGCAAATGGTTCCAAGAAGCAAGCAGGAGTTGCTATTCTAATATCAGACAAAATAGACTTCAAATTAAAACTAATCAGAAGATATGAAGGAGGTCACACATTCTTATGAAAGGAACAATTAACAATGAAGACTTCACAGTCCTGAATATATACACACCAAGCTCTGGTGTACTGACCTTCATAAACACAATTCTACAGGACTTTAAGGAAAGAACAATGCCAGCACACGAACAGTGGGGGAGTTCATTACCCCACTGTGCCCATTGGACAGTTTGACTTGACAAAGAATAAACAGAGAGACATGAAATGAGCAATAAAATACACCAAATGGACCTAACAGACATCTAACGAATATTCCACCCAAACATCAAAGATGTTTCTATTCAGCACCCCAGGAACATTCTTCAAGATCAGCCACATACTGGAACACAGAACAAAATTCAACAAATATAAAAAATTGAAATAATTCCATGCATTCTAGCAGACCTCAATGCAATAAATCTTAATACCAACATCAGAAGAAGCCTACTATGTACAAGGATTCATGGAGACTAAACAGCTGCACACTCCTGAATAATGAATGGGTCAAGGGAGAAAAAAAGAAATAAAAAAGTATTCCTGAAATTGAATGAAAAGGGCAATACAACACAACAAAACCTATATAACACTTTACAAGCAGTCTTAAGAGGGAAATTTATAGTCCTAAGTGCCTACATTAAAAAAAAAAACAGAAAGAGCACAAATTAATGACCTAACACTGCAACTAAAAACACTTGAGAGACAATAACAAATGAATCTCCAACCCAACAGACAAGAAGAAATAACAAAAATCAAAGCAGAGATCAAGGAAATAGAAACAAAGAAAACAATACAAAGCATCAATAAATCCAAAATCTGGTCCTTTGAAAAGATAAACAAGATGGACCTCTACCCCAGTTAACCAAAAGAAAGAAATATCAAACTCCAAATCAACAGACTTAGAGATGAAAAGGGAAATATCACAACAGATAACAAAAATATCCAGAAAATTACAGGAGAATACTTTAAAAACCTATACTCTATTAAATTTGAAAACCTAAGAGAAATGTATCAATATCTGAAAACATGGAAATCACCAAAGCTTAACCAAGAAGAGATCGACAGCTTAAACAGACCCATAACACATGGGGAAATTTAAACAGTAATACAAAACCTCTCAACTAAAAAAAAGCTCAGGCCCAGATGGATTTGTGGCAGAATTCTATAAGACATTTAAAGAGGACCTATAACCATTGTTGCTCAAATTATTCAAAAGGATAGAAACAGAGAGAAATCTTCCAAATTCCTTCTATGAACCCAGCATCACTCTAATACCAAAACTAGGCAAAGATACATCCAAAAAAGAATAATCTAGACCTATTTCTTTAATGAACATAGATGCAAAAATTCTCAACAAAATACTTGCAAACTGCATACAGGCACACATCCAAAAGTTCATACACCATGACCAAGTCGGATTTATACCAGAAATACAGGAATGGTTCAACATATGTAAATCAATAAATGTCATAAAACATGAATGAACTGAAAGACCAAAAGCATATGGTCATCTCAATCGATGCAGAAAAGGCTTTTGATAAAATTCACCCTAACTTCATGTTTAAAGTACTAGAGAGAATTGGACTGGAAGTAACATCCGTCAACATAACTAAAGGTATAAACAATGAATCCACAGCCATCATCATTCTAAATGGGGAAAATTAGAAGCATTCTCCTTAAAGTCATGAAAACAAGCTGTGTATGGTGGCACATGCCTTTAGTCCTAGCACTTGGGAGGCAGAGTCAGGTGGATCTTTGTGAGTTCAAGGACAGCCTGGTCTACAGAGTGAGTTCCAGAACAGCCAGAGCTACAGGGAGACCCTGTCTCAAAAAGAACATGAAAAAAGGGGGGAAAGTCATGAAACCAGCAAAGTTGCCAACTATCTCCAATCCTTTTCAATAGAGTGATTTAAATGCTTGCTAGAGCAATAAGACAAGAAAAGGAAATTAAAGGAGTACTAATTGGAAAGGAGGAAGTCAACCTATCCCTTTTCGTTTTTATTTTTTTGTGTGTGTGAAAGGATTTTATTTACTTTTTTTAACATTTTTTTATTGACGCTTTGTGCATTTCATACATCATTTTCTAATTCATTTCAGGAATATTTCCCTTTCCCTTCCCCCCCACCCCCACCCCATCCCAGATCATGCATTCTGCCATAACTGTCCTGCATCTTTCTCTGTTTTTTTTTTTTTTCATTTTTTTAGCTATAAGTGATAATCCATGAGTACAAGCATCCTTCATATGAAACCAATTTGCAGGCTGTTGTGCCCAAACCCCCACAGCCCCACCCTCCAGCGGGGGGNTCCTTTCTTAGCCTGTTGTTTTAAAGGCAGTAGAAGCCCGAGTGTCCAGGGGGAAGTCTTATCTTTCAGTTCAATGGAACGTTGCTGTATCTCCTGGCAAAGCACTCCCCACATTGGAGCCAAAACATCTAGACTCGCAAACGCAAAGGTGAAAAGGGTACAGGAAGCAAAAAATTTTCCTACTGGGTTACTGGGGGTGATAGTGAGTGTAATCATTCCCATTTCCACCCCTTGGATCCTGGACCCCATGATTCTGGCTATAGGAGAAACAGTACCATATAGTGGAAGCTGATTCAAAGCATATACGGCTTGCTGGAGAACCTTGCCCCCGCCCTCTCCAGGGTAAAAATTCCCTACCTAATTGGCAAAACTGTACGTGTCTTCAAGAGGCCATTCAATCATTCTATCAAGCCAGCTGTTCTGGGTTGTGGGGAACATGGTAAGACAGTGGATACCATGACCATGGCCCCACAGTCGCAATTCTTTGACTGTGAAAAGTGGGAGTTCCTTGGTCAGAAGCAATGTTGTGATGAATACCATGATGGTGGATATAAGGCATTCTGTAAGTCCCTGGTTTTGGCAGAAGTATTATGTGCAAGAAAGGCAAACCTTTAAGCAGAATAAGTATCTATTCGTAAGGACAAAAAGACCGCCGGGCTGTCTCCTGATGGAGGTCCAATGTAGTAACCCTGCCATCAGGTTGCTGGCTGGTCACCCTGGGAATAGCACCATATCGGGGGCCCAATGTTGGTCTCTGCTGCTAGCAAATCTGGCACTCAAGCAGCTGTGCCAGAAGTCAGCCTGAGGTGAAGTGGCAAAAAAAAAAAAAAAGTTCCATGCCTGTCCAAGTCCCAATGCATTAACCTCTATACCTCTGCCACCCATTGACCAACTTTGTTCATGGGCCTCATTTGAGCAACAACGAGGTGTATAGTTGGAGAAAGATGGCCTGACTATTCCGACAAAAAAAAAGAATCGATGTCATTTCCTGATCTAACTTGATTAACTTAATACTCCATCCTCTGCTGAGGATCTAATACCTGTTTGAATAGCATTACAATGAGACACAAGTATCTTCACATATCCTTTGACCATTTAGAGATCTATCCACATACTTTTCCCCAAATGGCTTCTCTCACCACATTTCCAGTTATGCTTCTTCCAAGTCCCTGATCATCCAGCCAAACCATTGGCTAAGCCCATGAATCAGTATATAAATGAACCTCTGGCCATTTTTCTTCCAGGCAAAATGCACAACCATGTGCACTGCCCGAAGTTTTGCCTATTGTGAAGACTTTCCTTCATCAATGTCCTTTAGGGTTGTTTAAGAAATAGGCTGTAATGCTGCAGCTGTCCACCTCTAGGTGGTGCCTGCATAGTGTGCCGAACCATCAGTAAACCAGGCCCCTTCCTCAGTCAACCTGATCATGGGGCAAACCCCATGAAGCCATTTGTGCATGCTTAAGCACAGGATACATTGTAACAGGAGTGAGTGGGAACCATAGGCATTGGGCAACTTCTTCATGTAATTGCTTGTGCCCTCCCAGCGGGCCTGCCCGGGCCCTGTTTTCACGTATGTACCATTTCCATTTTGACAATGGAAAACTGTTGCCTGTTGCAACATCCTACTTTATGGGTCCTGGTGGTCCAGTACACCCAAAGCTTCATGAATGGCAGCTCAGCCTCGCATGGTTATGGTGGGCCCATTGCAAACGTGCAGTTTCGCACTAAGGGGCCCATAGCAGGCTAAAGGAGCCTGTCATTTAAAGAAGGAATAGTGTTTCAGATGAAGGTAGAGCCTTCTCCAAAATTCCAAGGGCCTCCATTGTGGTTCCCCTATGGAAGCCTGCCACAGACTCCAAACAGCATCTCTAAATCTGCCACTGATATCTCAAGCACCATTGGGTATGCTGGATCACATGGCCCTAGGGTTTCAGAGCAAAGCCTGCACTGCAGCCTGGACCTGTTGAAGGAGCCTTTTCCTGTTCCAAGTCCCACTCAAATTTTGCTGCCTTCCGAGTTACCTGATATGTGGGTCGTAGTAACACACCGAGATAAGGAATGTGCTGCTGAAAAAGGAAAATTGTGGTTCTTTTTCTTGGTGGAAGGAGGGGTCAGGTGCAACACTTATTCTTTACCTTAGAAGAAATTTTTCTGCATGCTCCACACCACTGAACTCCTAGAAACTTTACCAAGGTAGATGGGCATTTGAATTTTAGTTTTGGTTTTATTTCCCATCCTCTCATACACATATGCTTTACCACAAGTCTAGTCTAGCTGATACCTCCTGTTCGCTGGGTCCAATCAGCATAACATCATAAATATAGTGGATCAGTGTGATATTTTTGTGGAAGAGTCAGGCATTCAAGATCCCTTCTAACTAGTTATGGCACAATGCTGGAGAATTAACATACCCCTGAGGTAAACAGTAAAGTAAGCCCTTTTGGCCCGTAGGCCAGCTGAAAAGCAAATTGCTTCTGGTGGTTCTTTTTTTTTTTTTTTTTTTTTGGGGGGAAAAAAAAAAAAAAAAAAAAGGGACAAAAAGGAAAAGCATTGGCCAGATCAAAGCTGCATACCAGGTACCAGAAAGCATATTAATCTGCTCAAAGTAAGGACACCACATCTGGTAACAGCAGCTGCAATTGGTGTAACTACTTGGTTTAGTTTTCGATAGTCAACTGTAATTCTCCACGATCCATCTGTCCTTTGCACACGCCAAATTGGAGAGTTAAATGGAGGAATCGTTGGTAGGAATCAACCACCCTGCATCTCCTTTCAAATCCTTGATGGGAAACTAATGTCCTGCCAATCCCTCCAAGGGATACGATAACCTGGTTTTGGTTTAACTTTTTGCCCTGTAAGGCAACGCAAATGTTCCATTGGCTTTCTGACCTATAATAGCCCTCACTCCACAAGGCAGGAACCAGTGTTGGGGAATTCTGGCCAATTTCAATTGATATCTATTCCCAATTAGTACCTTTCTGGTGACGGGAGAAGTAGCCAGATGAAAGTTCTGGGACCTGGTCCACGGGCCCACCGTGAGATCAGACTTCAGACTCAAAACTCCATTATCCCAGCACCCTCATTAGGCCCCTACGGTAACGGAGGCCACAATGTTGTTCGGGTCCCTCCCTGGATCAGTGTGCACGCAGAACAGTTAATCCAAAAGCTCTGAAAGTGATTTTATTTCCTTTTCCCAGTGTACATTACCTAGTAAAAGTGCCTCAGAGTTCATCCTCTGGAGAAGGGCAGGAAGGAAGGCAAAACAGATAACTACTTTGGGATTGTGACAGGTCCTCCTCATAGAACCTCGGCCACCCTTCATTCAAGGAGTTTCTGGGTCTGTGGAACTTCTCAATCTGGAAACTGTTAACTGGGTGGATTCGCTCCTTATCTGCTTCCAAAATCAAATGTTGACTTCCTGTCATTTGTTTCTAACAGCTCTTTCTCTATCAGATCAAATATAAAACTAGTAGGCTTCTTTACTGTTATTTGGTCTCGCTCCTTGTGTGACCACCATATGTTAATTAGCTCAGTTCCAAAGATCATTTCAGGTCATTTGCCATTTAATAGGGGCATTGTTTTTGCCTTTGCCACCTCATGTTAGTAATTATGTAAGTTGACTCAGCATCTGTACTTCAGGTCGATTCAGTGCTGCCACCTGACACCTGGTACCTGGAGGTCTCTTATTAACATCCTGACAACATGTCATTAATTTTATGCAAGCGAGCAATATTCAACTTCTCTAACTGTAATATCTTGGCATAAGAAATAGAGCAGAAAACCAGAAGCTCGTCAAATGTTTCTGGTGTCTGCTCTCAGACTTTTCTCATCTATAAACTTCAGTGAAAGTGCATGTCTCCTGGGTCCTCATATGTGAGAATGGTGAAAAAAAAACCCCCAAAATAGTGAAACCTTGTCGTCAAATAACACTGCAATTCAAATCTTAAAACTAATATGGAGGGGCTGGAGAGATAGCCCTTAGCGTAGAACTGAAGCACCGCGCTGCTCTGACAGAGTCACCTGGTTCAGATCCCAGTCACCCACCATGGTGCGAATGATAACCGTCTGCAAATCGCATTCCCAGGAGAAACTCCAAGTTCCAGGGAATTCGCAAGCCCGTGCCTCTGCCTTGATCCCTGGCATTGCACGACATGGGTGCACATGATCCTTTTACAAAAATGCAGCGCGTACATTCATACACAGTATCAAAATATAATAAAAATTAAAAATAAACATAAATATATGGACAATAGATTTGTGTGGTTACATACAAGAACAAAATGTCACCGAACTTAATGGCTGAGAAAAGAAAGATACAGCTTTGCATTGAGGTAGCGGATTACGAAAAGTGCAACTGAAAAGGGTATGGCATACTGCTCTGAACATTTGAACAGGAAGAATAAAGCATCAGAATGCTAATAGGAACATTCGAACCTCTCTGTTGGATCCTCACTTGTTAACTAACTGTATTTAAATGAGTCCTAATGAACTTACTTGCTCAGTGTCCGCAAAGGTTTTGAATTAATGTAGAGCACACTATCTTTTGCCTCCTCCAATAGATAAAAAAAGGAGGAATATGTACTGAGACTTATGTAAGGTCTGCTCTTCCACTGTAAATTGGAGACAACTATAATAATAGGTAATCTCTTATAAAACCGTTAAAACTTGCCTTGTCTTTTAACTGAACCTAATAGACATAAGAACTGGTGAAAGATAATTCTTCTGTTCAAGAACCAAAGATATAACTAAGTCCTTAAGCTATGCACTTAAGCAAAAATATATTAATATAGGAGCTGCTGACATCCAAGCAATTGGATCTATTTCTTTCCAGGAAATGTTGGCAGGGGATCAAGCTCCACAAAAGGTAAAGGCTCCTTTCCTCTAAACTGGATACCTGCAAGAAAGAGAGGCATAAAGGCCCCTGCTGCCGAGACCTGACGTTACCCTATGGGTAGAAAGATGTATTCGAGACATGTCATGCGCGTTGTCAATGGCCTCTCTGGAATCCAGAGAGTGTTACCAAAGGCCACTAAAACCAATAAAAGCAAATACGGGTTTCCTTGAGTCAAGCAAGACTCCATCCATCAGCACAGTTACACCCCCCTGCCTGGAAAACTGTGCAGAAGAGGCAGCCCATATGCTGTATAATCCCAAATCTAATTGGCTATTTGCTCTCTCCTTGGAGGAAAAACCAGGCTGATGCCACAAAGCTTGCATCTCTACAGGTTAAGATGCATTAAGCCACAGTAAGACCCTGTCATATTAACAGGAAAAAATGGTAATTCATGATAACATATCATCCAAAAATATGTGTCTATACCAAAGTAACCTACCATAACTATTTATAACTGTTTAAACTACTATATATCTAATTGCTTGTGCTCATTAGTAGGATGAAAGGTATTCCTGGACAAACTGTCATCCCATCTAAAGGAAACAGCCACAATTGAACCAGAGTCCAAGACAACACTCCAGAGAGATTACTGTTTTGTTTTCTCTTCATCCACCTATGCCCCTTTCTAAGCCTTTTCTAAGGGAACCAATCTGCACAAGAAGAGAGGGGCGTGGTAGAATGTAAGGGCTGCGATTGGGGGTGAAAGGTGAAACTACAGAATGTCTTGGACACTCATTTGATCAACTTATTGACATCAACCCCTCAACAGCATGGACTTCCACTCACCAAGGCTGATCTGGCTACAGCTGCTGCCGAGTGCCAGACTTGCCAACAGCAGAGACCAACATTGAGCCCCCGATATGGTGCTATTCCCCAGGGTGACCAGCCAGCAACCTGATGGCAGGTTGACTACATTGGACCACTTCCATCATGGAGGGGACAGCGTTTTGTCCTTACAGGAATAGATACTTATTCTGGTTATGGATTTGCCTTTCCTACACATAATGCTTCTCCCAAAACTACTATCCAGGGACTTACGGAATGCCTTATCCACCATCATGGTATTCCTTACAGCATTGCTTCTGACCAAGGAACTCACTTCACAGCCAAAGAAGTGCGACTGTGGGCCCATGGTCATGGTATCCACTGGTCTTACCATGTTCTCCACCACCCAGAAGCAGCTGGCTTGATAGAATGATGGAATGGCCTCTTGAAGACACAGTTACAGTGCCAATTAGGTAGGAATACCCTGGAGGGCTGGGGCAAGGTTCTCCAGCAAGCAGTATATGCTTTGAATCAGCCTCCACTATATGGTACTGTTTCTCCTATAGCCAGAATTCATGGGTCCAGGCACCAAGGGGTGGAAATGGGAATGATTCCACTCACTATCACCCCTAGTGACCCAGTAGGAAAATTTTTGCTTCCTGTACCCTTTACCTTGCGTTCTGCTGATCTAGATGTTTTGGCTCCAATGGGGGGAGTGCTTTTGCCAGGAGATACAGCAAACGTTCCATTGAACTGGAAGATAAGACTTCCCCCTGGCCAGTATGGGCTTCTACTGCCTTTAAGCCAATAGGCTAAGGAAGGAATAACAGTAGTAGGAGGAGTGATTGATCCAGACTACCAGGGTGAAATTGGACTTTTTCTCCACAATGGGGGTAAGGAAGATTATGTCTGGAAGGCAGGAGATGCTGTAGGGCGCCTTCTGGTGCTACCATGTCCTATGATTAAGGTCAATGGGGAACTCCAACAACCCACACCAGACAGGACAACAAATGGCCCAGACCCTTCAGGGTTGAAGGTATGGGTCACTCCTCCAGGGAAAGAGCCAAGACCTGCAGAAGTGCTTGCTGATGGTGGAGGAAATACAAAATAGGTAGTAGAAGAAGGTAGTCATAAATATCAGCTGAGGCCACGGGACCAGTTGCAGAAACGTGGATTATAATAGATATTAACTTTTGTCCTATTTGGTTAACAATGTGCTTGTTCATATATATATATATATATATATATATATGTATATTAAGCAAATACTTGTGTTGTTCTCTTTTGAATGTGCAACTGAGATAAGTGTTGTCATATTTAGGTTATTAGATACTGAAGGACTAAGTGTTCCTCATGGACATTACCACCTACTCTAAGATATAATGCTTTGCTATTGTACATGAGACACTTATAACATGTTAGGTGGAATTATGACCTTGCCATTGTTTGCAATTGACATTTAAGCATAACATAAGGAGAGGCTATTTATTGGGTGTCAAGTTGACAAGGGGTGGACTTGTGATGGTTAATCCTGTATGTCAACTTGACTGGACTAAGGAACAAATAAGAGAAAAGGGATGTTTGGATTGGACCACCTCAACCCGGATGGCCCACCCCAAATGTCGGCGTTACCTTCTGCCCACAGGTAGTATAAAAGGCCATGGCAGAGGAGTTGGTCCCTTTTTCTCCTGCTTCTCTCATCTGGTGAGTTTGTCTTTCTGCTGTGATCAACCTTTTGCATCCCAGCGTGTACTGAGACCAGCAGATCTCCTGGAATCCATTCGGGCCTTCAGCACTAGATTGGGACTACTGAGACATCCAGCCTTGCAGACTGAGCAGTTCCCTTGATTCTCTTGGCCTTTCCAGTGTGGTGCAGCTACTGTTGGACTCCTTGAACTCTGTCACGTGAGCAAATCAATAAATTGTATACAGCTATATATTCGTCCTGTTACGTCTGTTTCTTTAGAGAACCCTGACTAATACAGATGTCTACAATGAAAATTTCAAATCTTTCGAGAAGGAGGTAGAAAAGACAATAGAAGATGAAAAAAAACCTACCATGCTGGTGGATTGGTAGGCTCAATATTGAGAAAATGAACATCTTACCAAAAACCAATATACAGATTCAATGCAATGTCAATGAATACATACAACATTCCTCACAGAGCTAGAAAAAGTCATCCAAACTGTTGCTACTGTTGATATGTGAGGACAGATGGACTGACTTAACATTTCTTTGTTCCAGTCCCAAGATTGTGTCTAAAGATAACCTTTGGTATGTTGGGGCAGGTGGGCTGACCTAACCATAAGCTGTAACTCTGCTATTAACCAATAAGGCTAGAAGTTACCCAAACCCCACTACAATTCCCCTAGACCCTGTATAAAAGGTCTATGAGCCAAATTATCAGGGTCAGAGCATTTTCCCTCCCACCCCAGCATGCTGGTTTACTTTTTCCAGAAATAAAGTCTTGGTTTTCCAAAAAAAAAGAAAAAAGAAAAGAAAAAGTCATCCAATAATACATATGGAGCCATGAAAGACCCCACATAGCCAAAACAATTGAGCAAAAAGAACAGTGCAGGGGGGCATCACCATATCAGTTCCCAGGTTATATTACAGAACTTTAATTATAGAAAGAACATGGTACTGGCACAAAAATAGACAGGTAGATCAATGGAACAGAAGAGCCAAACATGAGTACATACAATTTCAGCCACCTGATATTTGACAACTGTGCCAAGAATACACAATGAGGGAAGGACAACATTTTCAACAAATACTTTCAGAACTGGGTCTCCACCTGTAGAAGAATGAAATTGGATCCCTATCTTTCTTTCTGCACAAAAGTCAACTCCAAGTGGATCAAATATCTCAATATAAAATCTAAAATTCTGAAACTGCTAGCATACATAAGCAGTAGCCTCAAGACGTGGGTATAGAAAAGGACTTTCTTAATCAGGCATCAGCTGCTCAGGCATAATGGTCCAAAATCAGTAAGTGGGACCACATTAAGCTACAAAGCTTCTGTACAGCAAAAGAAACAACCAAGGAAGTTAAGGGGAAACCCAAAGTGGAAGAAAATATTTGCCAGTTACACATCCAACAAAGGATTAATACCCAGAATATATAAAGAACTCAACAAAGTAGCAAGAAATTAAATGACCCAATAAAAATATGGGCTATAGATATGAACAGAGGGCTCTCAAATGAAGAAATAAACATGGCTAAGAAACACCTTAAATAGTCCTCAGCATCCTTAGTAATTCAAGAAATGCAGATAAAAAACACTTTAAGCTTCCATCTTCCCCTAATCAGACTGGCTAAGATTAAGAGAAGGAAGGAAATCAGATGCTGGTGGGGACTTGGAGAAATGGGAACACTCGTTGACTGCTGGTGGGCAGGCAAACTAGTACAGCCACTATGAAAGGCAGCATGGGGAACTCTCAAAAGACTAAAAATGAACCTACCATATGACCCAGTCATAGCATTCCTTGGAATATACCCAACAGACTCATCACACTGTAATGATATCTATACATCCACATTTGCTGTTGCTTTCTTCAGAATAAAAAATAAATTGAGTTACCCTAAATGTTCCACAACTGATGAATGGATAATAAATATGTGTTACATCTACACAACAGAGTACTACTTAGCAGTAAGAAAAAATGAAATTATAAAATTTGGAGGTAAATGGATAAAACTAGAGAGGGTTATTCTAAGTGAAGTAAACACAAAGGCAGAAAACCAAGCAACTTATGTTCTCTCTCATTTGTGGATCATAGTACCCCTAATGTGAGTATATATCATGTTGTAACACCAGGAGCCAAGAAATTAGAAAGGATAGAAAGAACCAGAAAGAGCAGGACAATAAGAAATGGATGTTACAAGGGGACAGGCAGGGAGGGTGGGGTTTGGGGTTGAGAGAGGAGGAGGGGGGACATATAGGGGCATGGTGGGAGACAGGGGAGCTTGGGAAAGAGAGAAGGTGAGGATGATGAGGGTGCAGGGCTGGGGAAGGAGGGGGGAGATAGGTAGGGAAGAAGAGAAAATAGAGATGATTAGACCTTGGGTGGATAGGGAATCCAGAGTGTAGTGTGATGCCCCCAAGACCCCATGAGATATCCACATACAATGTCTGAACATTAGTACACCACCCCCTGTTGGTGCCACCTGGGGGCTGTGTGGCAGGGAACACAGTGCCAGACAGAGGACACCTCCCTTTGAATGGTTGGTGAGAGCAATCCAAGAGACTCTCCAAATAATGCAGGCTATCACTAAAGATCCTACTGCTCAGGACAGGACATGCTTCAGGAATAATACTTAGAGTAATTGAGCAAGAATTGACCTGGAAGCCTTCTACCTCAAGTTTAGTGCTTATAATGCTAGATAATTTGCACACTGCTAAGGGAGAAAATCAATCAATGGTACAACCCAAACCTAAAGCCCAACAACTATAATGAGCTGCACAGCAAACTACCTCTATTGGTGCAGTAATGGCACTGTTATCTGGGGGATAATCCCCAGCTATCTAATTGGATATAAAAAACCTCTCAATGGGAATGAACTCATGAGAGCCCCTGCAAACTCAGCCAAATGCACAGAGAGGAGATACATTTTAGAGAAAAGCCTAATGGTGTCATAAAATTTTTATCATATGCTAAATATGGAATCTTAATCTTTACAGACAAGCATACCATATGCTACTCAATAACGAAGCTTCTCTTTGCAACAGATGGAGGCTATTGTAGAATCCCACTACTGGTCAGACATAGAAAATATACATCCAAAAGATACCTAATCCTAGGAGACACATCCACATTTGAACCTCTACACATGGAATAAGGAGCAGAGACAAAACAAGTCCATCCCTCGATTCTCACACTATTAAAGCTTCCTTACACACTAGAGGATGATGCACATAGAAGGCCACACTGGCCAAGCTTCAAAGAATGGGAACCTCCAACGTGTGTATCCCTGGATAGGACCCCTATTTTAAGCCTCACCCACCCACAGCTCAGGGATCATTGTAAGAGCCAGGGTTGATACATGAATGTAGAGAAGCAGTGGTTTACAGATGACTGGAAGCTTTCACACGTGAACTTGTGCCAATATTGGCATCAGGCATGAGACCCATGCCGACTCAGACAAGGTCAGAGAGTGGAGCAGGAGAAATGGGTGGGAAACTAGCCCTGGACTGAGAACTACAGGAGACTGATTACTGCTGGGTGAGGAAGAGCATGCCTTACTTAAGATTTCCAGACATGCTGACTAGACCCCAGTGGATGAATTTGGATGGAAGGATATCTAGGTTCAAGAGCAATACAATTGGGTGTTGTAATGCATGGGTTCTGATGGAAGTTGGTACATGGGGGAGCTAGGTTTGATTGACAACCATTGTATGAGATATATGAATGCTCAATAAAATAAAAATAAATGTTGATTTTGTATTCTGAAACTTTAATGTGAGTGTTTATTAGATCTAGGAATTTTTTCTCTTTTCTTTATTTACTTATTTTTCAATTCCAAAAAGTGTTTAGGATTTCACATTTTTCCCTTTAATTTTATATTACTCTAAAATATGTGTATACCAGTGTCATCTATAAAGAGAAAAGTCTGCTCATGCTTCAAAAAGGGAAGCCTTGTCTAGCAAGACCTGACTTTGTCCTTGAGTGGATGGAACTGGTAATTGAAAAGCCAAAAGGAGCCAGGGGCTCCCTCCCCCCCAAAAAACTTGAGTGACCCTTGAGGACCAGATCCTCTAGTGACCTTGAGAAAACAAAAACCTTGGTTAATCTGGGCTAATTGTGTGGCCTTAAACATCCAAAATGAAAGTATAACCAGAAATAAATAAAAAGTAAGGCCTGAGAAATTGTACTTTAGGTATAAAACTTGAGATCTTAGTAAAAAGACAAAATGTTAAAAAAAAAAAAAAGAGCACAGTTGTTTTGCCTGTCTTACTGGCAAGTGCAGCTACCCTGTGGCTGCCACTGCTTTTGCCATCCTTCAAAGACATGAGACACAGCTTTTCGACCTTCCAATATGGACTGAAGACTCATATCTCTTCAAGAATCCTCCAAACCATCAGGGCCAGATGGAGATTGCTGAGGCAGCCAGCTTGTGGACTGAGCTACTACTGGGGTTTCAGCCTCTTCAGAGTATAGTTTGCCATTGTTGGACTATCCAGGCTGTATCACGGAGACCAGTACAGGAAGATGAAGACAGGACACAGTGCTTACTGGACCTCATTTGGTGACCATGGGAAGGGAAAACCCCAGCGTGGAGCACAAGGTCAGAACTGATGGTGGTTTGGGCTTGCCAAGGAGAAGCCTTCAAATATGGCATTTGTCAGCCTAATAAAGAAAAATATCATAAGGTGAATATGTTAAAACCTATGATATGTGGCATGCATATATGTTTTGGAGTGATACATATTGGAAGGAATAACAATGACAACAACAAAAAGACTGGGTCGAAGAACTGACTGAAATGGTGATCTTTTCCTTGAAACAGTCATCAACATTGAGAACTTTGAGAAAGACTGAGAAAAATATTAAAAACATGTTTGGCAGAATGCATGCACTCTGGTGAGGTGAGGGGTTGGGGGGCATGGGTCTAGATTTGATATGAAATTTTATATGAA
Source organism: Rhizomys pruinosus (assembly GCA_009823505.1). Taxonomy (NCBI): domain Eukaryota; kingdom Metazoa; phylum Chordata; class Mammalia; order Rodentia; family Spalacidae; genus Rhizomys; species Rhizomys pruinosus. The sequence continues at coordinate 32,483 of VZQC01002908.1, forward strand.
TTGCACAAAACTTCAATAAAAATGGCATTGAAAAAATATGCATATATACCCTTCACCCATATACCAATATACAAAGTCTGAACATAAGTTGTAGATTAATTCTCAAGCCCATTAAGGGATTCACCTTTTAACTGTACAGCTGCTTTCATATAAAAAAGAAATATAGCAGAGATGATGCTTAGTTTGCTTTGCAACTAGGGATTCAGTACTAGCATCCACAAATGAGGGACACCATATGTTGTTTGACACTGTGTTGCTTCATTTAGCATAACGGCTTCTGGTTCCATCCATTTACCTATAAAGTTCATGATATTGTCTTTCTTTACTGCTGCATAGAACTCCGTTGTGTAGATCTATCACATTTCCTGTATAGGGGTTGCACGAGGTTGCATTCCCACCAGCAGTGAATGAGTTCCCCTTTCCCTACAACCACTCCAGCATTTAGTGTCCTAAATTTTCCTAATCTTGGCCAGTCTTGTTGTCATAAGGTGAAATCTTAAGCTAGTGGTTTTTATTTGCATCTCCTTAATTATTAGTGACGTTGAACACTTTCTGAGATGTTTCTCAGCCATCTTCACTTCTTCATTTGTGAATTCTCTATTCAGCTCTTTACTCCATCTTTTGATAGTGTCCTTTGTTTTCTTGATCCCTCGCTTTTTGAGTAGTTTATATATTCTGGATGTTAATGCTGTATCAGATGTATCAATTGTGCAGGTTTTCTCCCACTCTATGGGTTTTCTCTTCACTTCATTGATTGTTTCTTTTGCTGTACAGAAGCTTTTGAGTTTAATGAGGTGCCACTTGTCCATTGTTGACCTTGTTTCCAACCCAGCTGCTGTCTGATTTAGAAAGTCTTTTCCTATGCCTATGTCTTGTAGATTACTACCAACATTTTCTTCTATCATTTTCAAGGGTTTTGTTTTCATATTGTGGTCTTTGATACACTTGGAGTTGATTTTTATACCTGGTGAAAGGTAGGGGTTCAGCTTCATCTTTCTACTAGTGGCAATCCAGTTTTGCCAGCACCATTAGCTGAAGATGATGTCTTTCCTCCATTGGGTCTTCTTGGCCCTCTTGTCAAATATAAGGATCTGGTCTTCTTGTGCCATATGGGCTCATTGGGACCCTATGGGCACTTCGGCCTTTCTTTTCCAGTTCCATCTTTTTTTTTGTCTTTTTGAGACAGGGTCTCCCTGTAGCTCCAGCTGTCCTGGAACTTGCTATGTAGACCAGGCTGGCCTTGAACCAGTTCCATCTTTGTGAGGATAAGTCAAAAGTCCTGCTTGATCATGACTTTGCTTGGAAGCATTAAGGAAAACTTTCCTCTCTGTTGATCTTCCTTTTATATTTACCAAAGGCCAAATTTTGCCCTCCATTGTATATCTAGACCACATCTGAGTATAGAAAGACATCAGTTTTCTTAAGATTTATGGCTCAAGGAGATCTCAGTGTGTATGTACACATTCTGGGAAGCCTTTCTACCCAAAGCCAGATTGTTCTCCCCAGAGTCTTATTGTTTTCCCATGAGCAACTGTAACAAAAGACAACCCTATCTACTTAGTCACTATCCCTTTATCATTGATGTGGGCTTGAGTATCTGTATCCTCTTCTTCTTTGCTAATGACCCTAAAGATGGGGGAGTCTTATTGAAATTATTAACTCTTACCAATATGACTCGATAATTCTTTTTGACATTGATGGATTCTCTCTGTATTTTGCCTGTTTAGTCTTCTTCTGTTTGTGCATGGCCCTCATTTATTACAGAAGTCGGCCAACTTTTGATGATTATATAAATTAGGGAAAATTTCCTGATTTGGGTCTCTTCTGGGATGAACCTTAATTCCTTAAATGTTTCCTTTGACTCTTTTCCTAAAAATGTTATAAATTGTCCATCCATTTTTTTTTCTTTTTCAAGACAGGGTCTCCCTGTAGCTCCAGCTGGCCTGGAACTCACTCTGTAGACTAGGCTGGCCTTGAACTCACAAAGATCCACCTGCCTCTACCTCCTGAGTGCTAGGATTAAAGGTGTGCACCACCACGCCCAGCTTTTTTGTTTTTAAAACCAGGTAAGAGGTAAGTCTGTTAGCTCGCAGGGTAATTTATTTTAAAAAGGGCTCTCAATCTGTCTGGATTAGAAAAACCATATTATATCTGAGATCTCCTGAGCCCAGCGGAAGGTACCAGGGCACGGGCTGAAGAGCTGCCTCCCCCCGCCCCCCTGCCCCCCCCAGGCCAACTGGGATTATGAAGAGGCATCTGAAGGAGGTAAGCAAAGCAAGCCTTCAACACAGTGAAGAGGCATTTAGGACTCGCATTGGAATGCAGGAAAGGAGAAGCTCATATGCCAGGATCACGAAGAAGAGACACACTGGAAAGGGGCAGGATAATCCCGTGCCAAGCTTTACCAACCCTATGGAAGACTCCTGCAGTGGGATCCCTCTGGGGATGCCCCAGGACACAGACATCAGAAACACAATTGGGAACATATTTAAAGAACTACAAGATCATAAAGAACAAATTAAAGAACTAAGAAAAGAGAATGAGGAACTCAAGAAGGACCTAGAGAGAGAGAATGACAAGCTCCGGAAGGAAGTAGAAACACTGAAAAGATCCCATGCTGAAAAAGATAAGGAAACCAACCAGCGAACCAAAGAGCTACAAGAAGAGATCGAGAAGCTCCAAAAAGAAGTAGAAATACTAAAGAAATCAGAAGAGGAAATGAAAAAGGAAATCAAACACTCATCCATTCAAGAGGAAAGGAATGGAAAAAGCCTCAGAAGCAGAATGGAGGAAGCAGAACAAAGAATATCAGACCTGGAAGATAACACAGAACAACTAAAAACCTCAAGGAAAGATTATGAAAAATTTAAAAATACACAAAAATGGAACAACCAGGAGCTGTGGGACACTATGAAAAGATCAAACCTCCGCATCATAGGAATAGAGGAAGGAGAAGAATCCCAAGAGAATGGTATTGATCAGATCTTCAACAGAATAATAGATGAAAACTTCCCCAAACTAAAAAAGGACAAACCAATACCAATACAAGAAGCACATAGAACTCCAAACAGACAAGATCAGAAAAGAAATTCTCCACGCCACATCATAGTTAAAATGCTAGACACCCAAAACAAAGACAAAATCCTTAAAGCCACAAGAGAAAAACAACAAGTGACCTATAAGGGGAAACCTATCAGAATTACAACTGACTTCTCAATGCAAACTATGAAAGCAAGAAGAACCTGGAGCAAAGCATTCCCAGTGTTAAGGGACAATAGATGCCAACCCAGGTTACTATACCCAGCAAAAATGTCAATTATAGTTGAAGGAGAGAGAAAAACCTTCCATGACATAAACAACTTGAAAGAATACATGTCCGGAAAACCAACCCTTCAGAGAATACTTGAAGCAATTCAAAGAACAGAAGAAAGGAGCAACCAACCCCAGGCACCTAGAAAGAGAAATCAATAAAAGCATAACTGCAGAAGTAGAAACCTAAATCAAAACCGCAGATGGATAATAAGGCAAAAGGAAGCAACACAAACCTATCAGTCATAACCTTAAATATTAATGGACTAAATTCCCCAATCAAAAGACATAGACTGGGAGACTGGATTAGGAAACAGAATCCATCGATATGCTGTCTACAAGAAACACATCTTACCTTCAAGGACAGGCACCACCTTAAAGTGAAGGGATGGAAAAAAATATTCCAAGCAAATGGTACCAAAAAGAAAGCAGGTGTTGCTATTTTAATATCGGATAAAATAGACTTCAAAGTAAAAGAAATCAGAAGAGACAAAGAAGGCCATTACATTTTCATCAAAGGAACAATCCACCAAGAAGATTTCACAATTATGAATATATATGCCCCAAATTCTGGTGCACCAAACTTTATAAAGACAATTCTCCAGGACCACAAGTCACAGACTAACCCCAGCACACTCATAGTGGGAGATTTCAATACCCCACTGAGTCCTTTGGATAGGTCAACAGGACAAAAAATAAACAGAGAGACATCTGAACTGAACGATATGATACACCAAATGGACCTCATAGACCTCTACCGAACATTCCATCCTAATACCAGAGAATACACTTTCTACTCAGCACCCCACAGAACATTCTCCAAAATCGACCACATACAGCAATCCCACCAGCAGTGAATGAGCACTCCCTTTTCCCAACAACCTCTCCAGCATTTGGTATAATTTGACTTCTTGATCTTAGCCAGTCTTACAGGGGTGAGATGAAATCATAAAGTAATGTTAATTTTTATTTCCCTAATTACTAAGGATTATTGAGCATTTTTAAGATTCCTCTCAGCCATCTTTATTTCTTCTTTTGAGAGCTCTAAGCTCAGATTCCTATCCCACCTTTTAATTGGATCACTTGTTTCCTTGATTCTTTGTTTATATATTCTCGATGTTAAATTTTTGTCAGATGTGTGGCTAGTGAAGATTTTCTCCACTTTGTGGGTTTTCTCATCACTTCTTTGTTTTCTTCTTTTGCTGTACAGAGGCAAATGAAGTCCCAGTTGTTAATTATTGGCCTTAATTCCTGAACAACTGTCTGATTTAGAAAGTCCTTTACTAAGCCTATATTTTGAAGGTAACTGCCAATGTTTTCTTGTAATATTTTCAGTCTCAGGTTTCACATTGAGGTATTCTATCCATTTGGTATTGATTTTTGTGCAAGGTGAAAGATAAAGTGGAGATCCAGATTTGCCAGCACCATTTGCTGAAGATGCTTTCTTTCCAACATTGAGTGTTCTTGGCCCCTTTGTCAAATATCAGGTGGCTGAAATTATATGTACTCAAGTTTGGGTCTTAAATTATTATCCATTGATATATGGGTCTATTTTGTCCCAGAACCATGCTGTGTTTTTTAAGCCAATATTTTATTGAAGCTCTGTGCATTTCATACAAATCAAATTGCATGAAATCTATACCTGTGCCCCTCTACTTGCCCCTCCACCCTACCAGAGCTCATGCATTCTGCCAAACATGTTTTTCATCTTTTTCTCAGTTTCTCTCAAAATTCTCGATACAGAGAATTTTGAGAAAAAAAAAAGTTTACTGTTTTGATCAGAAATTTGTTTCAGTCAGTACTTTAATGCAGACTTTTCTGTTGTTGTTGTTGTTGTT
>VZQC01002908.1:41086-55607 GCA_009823505.1 Rhizomys pruinosus
TTTTTTTTAGAGATCATTGGTGTCTTTGGTTAGGTTAGTTCCTAGGTATTTTATTGTTTTTGAGGCTATTGTGAGTGGGAAGTTCTACTTGTATTCCTTCTTTAGTTGCTTGTTGTTTGTGTAAAGAAAGGCTACTGGCCGGGAGTGGTGGTGCATGCCTTTAATCCTACCACTTCTGAGGCAGAAGCAAGCAGATCTCTGTGAGTTCAAGGCCAGCCTGCTCTACAGAGTGAGTCACAGGCCAGCTGGGGCTATAGGGAGACCCTATCTCAAAAAGACAAAAAAATGCTACTGATTTTTCTAGGTTAATTTTGTATCCTGGAGTTAGCCTCACACTACACAGCACAAGACCAGTTTGTGCCCCACTAGGTGATTGGACTTTACCCATGTCCTGCAGAATGCCAACCTGCAAAGGAACAGGCGAGGGCTGCCTTCCTGGGGACCTTGGGCACCCCTGTATCCCATAGAGGCCTTGAATTGCCTGGGACCTTCCAACCTTCTGGTCCCAGTGTGTGACGTGGGTGGAGTTAGCTGTGCACCACACAGCATAAGACTAGAGTGTGCCCCACTGGGCGATCGGACTTCACCCGTGTCTTGTAGAATGCCAGCCTTCAAAAGACCAGGTGAGGCCTGCCTTCCTGGGGGCTTTGAGCACCCCTGTGTCCCCGGAGGCCTGATATCACCTGGGACCTTCCAACCTTCCGGTCCTAGAGTGTGATGTGGGCAGAGTTAGCCACAAACCACACAGCACAAGACCAGCGTGTGCCCTGCTGGGCAAGTGGACTTCACCTGTGTCCTGCAGAACAACAACCCATAAAAGACCAGTCTAGGGAATTGGTGGTGCAGAGGATCTAGCTGTGCAGCCAAGGTTGAAGCACCAGAACCCAAAGAAACAAATAAACAAACAAATCCACATGCCAAAGTTGCACACACACACACACACACACACACACACACAAAACCCAACATGGGAAAAGCTCATAATAAATCCACACCGAACCCTTCAACCCTACAGAAGACTCCTACAACAAGATCTCCCTGGAAGGAAACCAAGACATGGACTTTAGAAAAACAATTGTGGACATATTCAAAGAAATCAGAGAACTAAGGGAAGAGAATGAAAAACTCAAGAAGTACCAAGAGGGTGATAATGACAATCGTTGGAAAGAACTAAGGGGAGAGATTGAAAAACTCAAGAAGGACCTAGAGGGAGATAATGACAAACGTTGGAAAGAACTAAAGGGAGAAAATGACAAACTCCAGAAGGAAGTGAAAATGCTGAAAAGATCCCAGGCTGAAAGGGAAAAAGAAAATGACCAACGAACCAAGGACCTACAAGATGAGAATGACAGGCTCCAGAAGGAAGTGGAAACAGTAAAGAAATCACAGGATGAAATGAAAAAGGAAATTGAACATTTATCCAATCATCAGGAAAGGGTGGGGAAAAGCCTCAGAAGTAGATGGAAGAAGGAGAAAAAAGAATATCAGACCTGCAGGATAACATGATCCAACTAGAATGCTCAAGTAAAGATTATGAAAAATTTAAAAAAACACATGAGTGCAACAACCAGGAAATGTGGGACACTGTGAAAAAACCAACCCCCCCATCATAGGGATTAAAAGAAGGAGAAGAATCCCAAGACAACACTATTGACCAGATCTTCAACAGGATAATAGAAGAAAATTTCCCCAAACTGAAAAAAGATAAACCCATACAAATACAAGAAGCACATAGAACACCAAACAGACAAGACCAGAAAAGAAATTCCCCATGCCATATAATTGTTAAAACATTAGATGCTCAAAACAAAGACAAAATACTGAAAGCCACAAGAGAAAAACAACAAGTTACATATAAGGGGAAACCCATCAGAATCACACCTGACTTCTCAGAGCAAACTATGAAAGCTAGAAGAATGTGGACCAAAGTATTCCAAGTACTAAATTGACTTTAGATGCCAACCCAGACTACTATACCCAGAAAAAGTGTCAATCATAGTTGAAGGAGAAAGAAGAATCTTTCATGACATGAACAAGATGAAAGAATACACGTCTAAGAAACCACTTCAGAAAATTCTCAAAGCAATCAAAGAACAGAGGAAAGAAGCACCTATCCCTAAGCAACTAAAGAGAGAAAACAACAAAATCATAACAGAATAAATACAAATCTAGACCAAGAATGCAAACAAAAAATAAGGTAAAAAGAAGCAACACACATCTCTCATAATAACCTTAAATACTAATGGTCTAAACGCCCCAATCAAAAGGCATAGACTAGGAGAATGGATTAGGAAAGTGAACCATTCTACATGCTGTCTACAAGAAACCCATTTCACCCTCAAGGACAGACACCACCTTAAAGTGAAAGGATGGGAAAAATATTCCAAGCAAATGGTACCAAGAAACAAGCTGGAGTGGCTATTCTAATATCAGTCAAAATAGATCTCAAAGTAAAATCAATAAGAAGAGAAAAAGAGGGCCATTACATCCTTGTCAAAGGAACAATGAACCATGAAGAGTTCACAATCCTAAATATCTATGCACCAAACTCTGGTGCACCTCACTTTATAAACGCAACTCTGCAGGACCTCAAGACACAGATTAATCCTAACACACTAATAGTGGGAGACTTCAACACCCCAATGAGCCTCTTGGATAGATCAACAGGACAAGAAAATAAACAGAGAGTCATCATAATTGAACAATACGATACACCAAGTGGTCCTCACAGACATCTACAAACTATTCCACCCAAATACCAGAGAATATACTTTCTACTCAGCACCTCATGGAATGTTCTCCAAAACTGACCACATACTGGGGCACAAAAGGAACCTCAATAAATACAAAAGGATAGAAATTATTCCACGCATTCTATCAGAGCACAGTGCAATAAAGCTCAATATGAACCCCAGAATAAGTCCAACTAGCTACAAGAACACATGGAGACTAAAGAACACAATCCTGAACAATGAATGGGTCAGGGAAGAAATAAAGAGTGACATAAAGGTAGTCATGGAACTGAACAAAAAAGACAATACAACACAACAAAACCTGTGGGCTACTTTAAAGGCAGTCTTGAGAGGGAAATCAATAAATATCATAAAACACATAAATAGACTGAAAGACAAAAACCACATGATCATCTCAATTGATCCAGAAAAAGCCTTTGACAAGATCCAGGATCCCTTCATGTTTAAAGTCCTAGAGGGAATAGGACTGAAAGGAACATTCTTCAACATGACCAAAGCCATATATAGCAAACCCACTGCCAACATCATCCTAAATGGAGAAAAATTGGAACCATTTCCCTTAAAGGCGGGAACCCAGCAAGGCTGCCCCTTATCACCACTCCTCTTCAACATAGTGCTCAAAACACTTGCTAAGGCAATAAGACAAGAGAAGGAAATTAAAGGAGTATTAATCGGAAAAGAAGAATTAAGCTATCCCTTTTTGCAGATGATATTATAGTTTACTTAAGGGATGCTAAAAACTCCACCAGAAAACTTCTAGAAACAATTATGAGTTTTCGTAAAGTGTTGGGCTACAAAATTAACCTAGAAAAATCAGTAGCCTTTACTTACACCAACAATAAACAAGTGGAGAAGGAATATAAGAAGATCTTCCCACTCTCAATAGTCTCAAAAATAACAAGATACCTGGAAACAAACCTAACCAAAGATACCAAAGACCTCTACAACAAAAATTTTAAACCCCTGAAGTAGGAGATTGAAAATGACATCAAAAGATGGAAAGACCTCCATGTTCATGAATTGGGAAAATTAATATACTAAAAATGTCCATTTTACCCAATCTGATATACAGATTCAACGCAATCCCAATCAAAATCTCTATGAGCTTCTTCACAGACTTGGGAAAAAAAATCGTTAAATTCATATGGAAAAGCAAAAGACCCCGAATAGCTAAAGCAACCCTGAGTGAAAAATGCAATTCAGAGGGGATTTTCCTACCAGACTTCAAACTATATTACAGGGCCATAGTCATAAAGACAGCCTGATACTGGCACAAAAACAGACCCATAGAAGAATGGAACAAAACTGAAGATCCAAACTTGAGCACATACAATTTCAGCCACCTCATATTTGACAAAGGGGCAAAAAACTCTCAATGAAGGAAGGATAGCATCTTCAGCAAATGGTGCTGGCAAAATTGGATCATCATCTGTAGAACAAAATTAAACCCCTGCCTCTCACCCTGTACAAAAGTCTTAATCATTTCTAGGAGTTTTCTGGTGGAGTTTTTAGCATCCCTCAGATAAACAATCATATCAGCAAAAATGGATAGCTTGACTTCATCCTTTCCAATTAGTACTCCTTTAATTTCCATGCTGTTTTATGACTATAATTCTGTAATATAGTTTGAAATCTGGTAATACGTTACTCTTTGTGTTCAGGGTTGTTTTGAATACATGAGGTCTTTTGTGTTTCTCTATGAATTTTAGGATGCTTTTTCTAAATCTGTGAAGACTGTCCTGAGGATTTTGAATGTGATTACATTGAATTTATCAATTACTTTGGGTATGTTAGTCACTTTCACTGTATTCTTCCAATCCATGAGCATGGGATTTCCTTCCATCTTCTGGTGTCTTCCTTACTCTGCTTCTTAAAAGATTTAAAAATTTAATTGCAGAGATATTTAATCTCTATGCTCAGGTTTATTCAAAGATATATTTTTGAGGCTACTGTGAGTGGTAGGGTTTCCATGTGCTCATTCTTCCTTTGTTGGTTATTCGTATGTAAAGAGGCTACTGATTTTTGTAGAATAATTTTGTAACCTGCCATATTAACTGAAAGTGTTCATCATTTTTAGGAGTGTTCTTGTGGAATTGTTGGCATCTCTATGCTATCATCTACAAAAAGGATAGTTTGACCTCTTCTTTTCCAATTAGTACTTCTTTTTTATTATTTTTTTATTGATGCTTTGTGTATTTCATACATCATTTTCCGATTCAGTTCAGGCATATATCCCTTTCCCTTCCCCCCACCCCACCCCTACCCATCCCAGATCATGCATTCTGCCATAACTTTTCTGCATCTTTCTCTGTTTTTTTGTTTTGTTTTGTTTTCATTTTTTTAACAACAAGTGATAATTTGTGAGTACAAGCATCCTTCATGTAAAACAAATTTGCAAGCAGTTGTGCCCAAACCCACACAGCTCATGGGTCCCACCATCCAACAGGGGGGGGGCTTGTATGTTCAATCAAGTTGATCAAATTAGTACTTCTTTAATTTTCTTCTCTTCTTGAGGAAGATTTTCAAGCACTATATAAAAAAGGAGAGGAGATGGGGACAGCCTTTCTGGGTTACTGATTTTAAGGGGAATGCTTCCAAAATTTCTTCATTTAAAATGATGTTGGCTGTGGGTTCTTTGTATATAGCTTCAATTATGTTGAGGTATGTTTCCTCCAGTCCAATTCTCTCTAGGACTTTTAACATAAATACACGTTGCATTTTATCAAAGGCCTTTTCTGCATCTATGGAGCAGACAACATGATTTTTGTCTTTGAGTCCATTTATTTATTGGTTTATTGGTTTATAACATTTACTGACTTACATATATTGAACCAACCCTGGCACTCTGTACTAATCCTGACTTGCTCAATGTGTTTGATCTATCTTTTTTTGTCTTATCAAGACAGGGTCTCCCTGTAGCCCCAGCTGGCCTAGAACTCACTCTGTAGACCAGGCTGGCCTTGAACTCATAAAGATCTGCCTGATTCTGCCTCCTGAGTACTAGGATTAAAGGTATGCACCACCACACCTGGCTGTGTTTGATCTCTTTGATGTGTACCCATATGGCTTGCAAGTTTTTTGCTGAGAATTTGTGCATGTATATTCATTAAGGATGCGAGTCTATATCTCTTTTTCATTTGTTTCTTTACCTGGTTTTGATATTAGAGTGATGCTGACTTCGTAGAAGGAATTTGGAGTTCTCCCTCTCTTTTTTTTTTTTTTAATAACAACTAATATTGGCTGTAGATCCTCTTTAAATGTCTGATAGAATTATGCTGTCAATCTATCTGGTTCTGGGATTGTTTTAGTTGAGAGGTTTTGTATTACTGCTTCAATTTCCTTATTTGTTATGAGTCTGTTTAAGCTGTTAGTCTCTTCGTGGTTTAACTCTGGTGGTATTCATGACTCTAGAAATTCATGCATTTCTTCTAAATTTTCAAATTTAATGTAGTATAGGTTTTTAAATTATTTTTTTTGTATGAATGTACTGTCTGCATATAGGTTTGTGCACCCGTGTCGTGCAATGCCATGGAGGTCAGAAGAGGGTGTCGGATTCCCCTGGAACTGGAGTTCTCCTGGAATTGGAGTTATAGACGGTTCTCAGCCGCCATGTGGGTGCTGGGGATCGAACCCGGGTCCTCTGTACGAGTGGTCAGTGCTCTTAACCGCTAGGCCATTTCTCCAGCCCAGCACATGCTTTTAATCCTATCACTTGGGAAGCAGAGGCAGGCGGATCTCTGTGAGTTCAAGGCCAGCCTGGTCCACAGAGTGAGCTCCAGGCCAGCTGGGACTAAAGGGAGACCCTGTCTCAAAAAGACCAAAAAAAAAGTATTTTCATTTTATTAATTTTAGAATAAAGAACATGAAACACCTCTATCGTATCTTCTAATATTTTAAAACAAAACTAACATTTTCTTGCCTGGCTGGATGTTTCGTATTGTTCAACTGGAGTATTTATAAAGCCATTACAAACTGAAAGTTACCTAAATAATCACACTTTGAAGTATGAATGATCTGGTGGCTTCATGTCTTTGCATGTACTTGGTACTGTCCTCTGCTCATCTATTTTTTTATTGTGTTTTTAGTGTGTTTTTACTGTGTTTTAATTTTACTGTGTTTCTAGTTAATTTATTTCTGCTCTGATTTTTTTTTCACATAAATTTATTTTTATTTTTTTTAACAAATCTAGACCCGTGTTCCCGCCCATTCCCTCACCCCGCCTTAACTTATTTTTTTTACAATGTTCTGGATATTTTTGGTGTCTGTTGTGAAGTTTTCCCTTTCATTTCTAATTTCATTGATTTGGAGTAGCTCTTTCTTTTGGTTAACTGGTCTAATGGTTTATCTGTCTTGTTTCTCTTTTCATTTAACCAGATCTTAGACTCATTGATTCTTAGTCTTGTTTTTTGTCTCTATTTCATTAATCTCTTGTCCGATTTTGTTGTTTATTCTTGTCTTCTGGGTTTGGGTTTCATTTGTTGTTGTCTTTCAAGTGTCTTGAGTTGCAAAGTTAAGTCATTTATTTTTGTTCTTTCTGATATTTTAATGTAGGCACTTAGAGATATAAATTTCCCACTTAGGACTGCTTTTAAAGCATCCCAGAGGTTTTGCTATATTGTATTATCCTTTTTGATTAATTCCAGGAATACATTTCTTTCTTTCTTTATTTCTCCTTTGACCCATTTTTTTATTCAGTAGTGTATTTAATCCCCATGACTTCAAGTACTTATTAGGGCTTCTTCTGGTATTGATATTAAGTTTTACTGCATATGGTCTGGTAGAATGTATGGAATTATTTCAATTTTTTATATTTGTCAAAGTTCATTTTGTGTCCCAGTATGTTATAAGTTTTGAAGAAAGTTCCATGGGGGGGCTGAATAAAAATATATTCTTTGGTGTTTGAGTGGAATATTCTATAAATGTCTGTTAGGTTCATTTGATGTATGGTATTGTTTAATTCAGATGTCCCCCTGTTTATCCTAAGTCTGATCGACTTGTCTAATGGAGACAGTGGAGTATTGAAGTCCATTACTACAAGTGTTTTGGGATTAATCTGTGTCTTAAAGTCCTGTAGTGTTGTACTTTTGATGTTGTGTGCACCATAGCTTGGTGCATATATATTCATGATTTGAATATCTTCTTAGTTAATGTTTCTTTGAAGTGACCCCCTTTATTTCTTTTGATTAATATTAGTTTGAAGTCTATTTTCTACAATATTATAATTGCAACTTCTGTTTGCTTCTTAGTGCCATTTACTTGGAATATTTTTTTCCACCCTTTCACCTTAAGATAGTGACTGTTGGTGAAGGTAAGATGGGATTCTTGCAGACAGCAAAAAGACAGATTTTGTTCCTTAATCCATTCCACTAATCTGTCTCTTGATTGGGGATTTCAGTCCCTTCATATTTAAAGTTATTATTGAGAGATGTGTATTGATTCCACTCATTTTAGTTTCTGTTTGCATTCTTGGTCTCACTTTATGTTTCCACATTTATACTTTCATTTCATTTATTTCTGTTGCTGCTTGGCCAGAGTTATTTGTTTCCTCAGCTCTTTGTATTACTTCACATATTCTCTGAAAGGCTGTTTATCTGGACATGAATTCTTTAAGCCTATTCATCTCATGGAAGATTTTTCTTTCTTCTTCAACTATAATAGATATTTTTGCTGGTTAAAGTATTCTGGGTTGGTATCTGTGATAATTTAGAACTGGAAATAATTTGGTGCAGTTTCTTCTGGCTTTCATCATTTGCATTGGAAAGTCAGCTGTAATTTGGATGGGTTTTCCTTTCTCCGTGACTTGTTTTCTTTTGCAGCTTTCAGCATTCTCATTTTGTTCTGTAAATTTAGTGCTTCTACTGTGATATGGCATGGGAAATTTATTTTCTTGTTCTGTCAGTTTGGTGTACTGTATGCTTCTTGTATTTGTATGGGTATGTCTTTCCTTAGTTTGGGGAAATTTTCTAATAAAATCCTATGGAAGTTCTGCTCAATACATTATCCTGAGATTCTTCTCCTTCTTCTATGGCTATGATGCATAGGTTTGGTCTTTTCAGTTTCCCACATTTCCTGACTATCCCATTCCTGTTTTTCATAATCTTTGCTTGAGAGGTCCAATTCTGCAACTTTATTGTCAAGTCTTGATATTCTATTTTCTACTTTATTCATTCTGCTGCTGAGGCTTTGTCCCATTGTTTCCAGGTGGCTTAGTGGGTGTTTCACTTCCTTCTTCATTTCAGCCTGGTTTTCCTCAGAATTTCTGTCTCTTCTGTGAATTCCATCAGATGTTTATCCCTATCTTTTTTTAATTTTTTTTTTAATTTGTTTGTGTATTATTTAAATATATTGAATTCTTTCATCATGTTTATGATCGTTGTTTTAATTCTGTGGCCTGAGTTATATCTAGGGGGCCCTAATTGTGTAAAGAGGAACCAGTTATAAGGGAACAAGATAGACTCTATTTTTCTATTTTGTGGAAATACACCATTTCTGAGAAACAGCCCCTTACCCTCAGACTCCAGGAAAAAACACAGAATAGCTCAAGATGTTGAAAATAGGTAGCAGGGAAGGACCAAAGGTTAAAAAAAACGTTTGTTCCTCTGCCAGTATGTACTCGGTGAGTAAAAGATCTTCCCCCCAAGGCGCCACCAAGTCACCAGGTCATGCTTCCTCAGTCACTATGAACCAATAACAAAATGCCAAAACTGGAAAATTCCCCCCTTGCGGTTTTCCCCTTTGAAAACCCCAACTCCCTAGACCAGGGCCGCTCTTTCCTCTCTGCTGTGTTGGACAGGATTGCGGGCCGAGCTCGATCTTGAGTAAAGACTCTTTGTACTTGCATCGGAGCCATGTGTCCTACTGGTCTTTCGGGGGTCTCCATAATCTCAGCATAACAATTGTAGAACTCTTCTATAAGTCTGTGAGTGTTTAGTGAACACATATTATTTGGGTTTTTCATATTATTATTTTTTTGTTGTGATTTTGGCATGTGGATTTACTTTTTTGTTTGTGATTCTGGTATGAAACTCAAGTATTCTTTTGTTGAATCGAAGACTGACTTTGTTTTCATGGTGTGTTTTGGTTATTTTCTTATTAGGTATAAAAGGCTGAGTTGGTCTAGGCCTCAGGTTCTCTCTCTAATTTTGTACTGGAAGGACCTCACCTAGCTAGTCAGGAACTCCCACAGAGGGCCAAGTCAAGGATCTTTCAGATATTCTCAGGCTTCCTTCTAAGGTCTTGGCCTCTACTGGCCAGTAGGCACAGCACAGTTTGGGAGGCTTGCTGGGCAGAGGCTTGATTCAGGATCTCTTGGGCAGTGTGCAAAGGCCTAAAACCCTACTAAAATGCAGAAAGTTCTCACTCTGCAGCAGCGGGAGGGGCTTTAGGTAATCCCATGCTAGGGGTTTGGGAATGGCTTAACTGGGGAAGCTTACCTCCACTCAGAGGCCAACTTTGGGCACTCTCAGGAAGGCTGAGGAAAACCCAACCCCTGGCCAACACGTGGAGGCTGGTTTCAGGCACTTTCAGGAAGGCTGGAAATATCCGGATCTATTTCTGAGGGCCGGGGAGTCCAGCCATTGAGCCAATGAGAGGGCCATCATCAAATGATCCCAAGCTAAGGAGCTGGGGGAGGTACACTGAGGAAGTTCCCCACCACAGAGAGGCCAGCTTCAGGCACTCTTAGGCAGACTGGGAACAACTGGAGCCTGCTCCCCCCGCCCCCCCACCCCACCACTGTAGCCATACCATGTGGAGGCTGGCTTCAGGCACGCTCAGGTGGGCTAGAAATTTCCAGCCCTTGAGCAGCTTAATAGCCTAGAGGTTAAGAGCGCCGACTGCTCTTGCAGAAGACCGTGTTTGATCTCCAGCACCCACATGGCTGCTGAGAACTGTCTGTAACTCCAATTCCAGGAGAAATCCAATTCCAGGGGAATCCAACACCCTCTTCTGACCTCTGCGGCATTGCATGACACGGGTGCACCAACCTACATGCAGACGGTACATTCATACACATAGAAAATAAAATAAAAATAAATTAAAAAAAAAAGAATCTTCAGTTGAGCCCAAGCTAGGGCTTTGGGATTAGGGCAACTGGGGAAGCTCGCCACCATACAGAGGCCAGCTTCAGGTATCCTCAGGCTGGCGGGAAACAACTGGACCCCCCTTACTCCCCCACCTCCCACCCCCACACACAGACTTGGAGGCCAACTTTAGGCACTCTCAGGCAGGCTGGAAATGTGTTTGTTAGCCATTTTAAATTCTTCTTTTGAGAACTCTCTGAGAAGATCTGTAGCCCATCCCCCTATTATTGCAGGTGAAACTCTTTCTCCACTCGAAGGTTCTACACATTTGTGGCACTAATATTCAGACTTTTTTTTTTTTATCTTTTTGAGACAGTGTCTCCCTGTAGCTCTAGCTATTCTGGAACTCAATATGTAGACCAGGCTGGCCTTGAACTCACAGAGATCTGCCTGCCTCTGCCTCTCAAGCACTAGGATTAAAGATGTGTGCCACCACACCCAGCACAAGATTCAGATATTTTAAAGATGGGCCCACCAAGTTTCCTTTATAGTAGAAGTTTCAAGAATTTCATGCTATATATTTTTATCATCATTTCATGTACTCATATACATGGAGCCAAATTTGTGCTTCCAAATGGTCTTTGGGTGTGGGTCCATCCACTGTAGCCTGGCTAACCTATCAATGATCACACCATTGAAAAAGACTGATTCTCCCACTTTCAGCAGTCATTTGTTGCTAATGGTTCCCTAGCCACAGTGGGTTTTCTTACCAACTTCTCCATGTCTATGCTAAGATTGTGTCTAATTTGAGCTTGTGTGGGACTTTTGCATTCTTGTCACCATTGCTGTGAGTTCATAAAAGTAACTTCCCTAATGTCTGGAAAATTCTGTTTCCTTATGATCATCCTCTGGTTCATTTTTAATGTGTATTTTTTTTTTGTCTTTTCAAGACAGGGTCTCCCTGTAGCCCCAGGTGTCCTGGAACTTGTTCTATAAACCAGGCTGGCCTTGAACTCACAAAGATCCGCTTGCCTCTGCCTCCCAAGTGGTACGATTAAAGGCGTGCACCACCATGCCCAGCCTTTAATGTGTATTTTTATTGAGTTTTTGTGCATTTCATATAATAGATCTTAAATATAGACCTTCTCCCACATTTGCATCCTCCCATACCCCCCCCATTGGATTTCATGCATCTATCCAGTCAAGTATTTGTACTCAGATGATCGTTGGTGCAAGTTCACTGACTGACATCTAATCAATTTATCTAGAGTCACTCCCTTAAAAACTCTCTGTGGGGCATGGTGGTGCATAC
The DNA here is from genome assembly GCA_009823505.1 of Rhizomys pruinosus. Lineage (NCBI taxonomy): Eukaryota > Metazoa > Chordata > Mammalia > Rodentia > Spalacidae > Rhizomys > Rhizomys pruinosus. The sequence goes on from VZQC01002908.1 coordinate 53,173, forward strand.
CTTTAATCCCAGGATTTGGGAGGCAGAGGCAGGTGGATCTCTGTGAGTTCAAGGCCACCCTGACCTACATAGTGAGTTTCAGGCTATCTGAGGCTACAGGGAGACTCTGCCTCAAAAACACCCCCCAAAAAACACCTCTCATTCTGCAGTAGTCAGTTGTCAATAGTTCCTCTACTAATGTTGAGGCATGCTGCCCATTTCCAAAGGTCTATGCTGGGTTTTTGTCTGACTGAGTCAGCCTGGATCTTGTGCATGTTGGCACCATTGCTTCCAGTTCATATGAGCAAGTTACTAGGGGACTGATAAACTCTGTTTCCTTTATGTTTGTGTACTAATCCTGGCTCTTACAATTTTTTAATTTAAATATTTTTATTGAGTTTCATGCATTTCATACAATAGTTATTTCCCAAGTTTAGACTTCCCTCTCCCATCCATGCCCATATACTCCCCATCAGACCAATCCAGTCAAACATCTGTACCCAGATGTTCCTCAGTGTGAGTCCATCCACCGTAGTCTACTCAGTCCATCTAGAGGTCTCAAGGAAGATCTACTCTTCATCACCCAGCAGTTATCAGTTGTCATCAGTTCCCAGGCTATGGCCAGCCCACTGTCCATTTCCCTCCATTCAAGCTGGGCCCCTGTCTGATTGAGTTGGCATAGGTCTTGGGCATGATGCCCTTGCCACAATTTTCCATTAGCAAGTTTCCGGTGGCCTGAAACCTTCAGTTTCCCTATGTTCCTGGACCAACTCTGGCTTTTACAATCTTTCCACCCACTTTTCTGCAGTGGTCTCTGGGCAGTAGGTGAGCAAAGATAGAAGTCCTATCTAGGGACACACACTCTACAGTCTCTTATTCTTTAAAACTTAGCCTGCTGTGGCCATCTATGTATATCACACTTTGCTGTATAAGGAAGCTTCACTGGTGAGAGTTGAGGGAAGCACTATTATTCTCCCCACTTCCTTTCCCACTATGTTCCATGAGCCATAGGTATAGAGAGGTTCCACTGTGTCTGTATCACCTAGGCCAGGGCTTTTCTCAGACATATTTTCTCTGGAAATTCATATGGAATCACAAAAGATCCCAGATATCCGACTGATCTTGTGCAACAAGAACACTGCTGGGGGATCATCATCCCAGAGCTCTTACAATTTTTCTGCCCTCTCTTCTGCAATGTTCCCTGAGTCATTGGTAGGTGAGGTTTAATATAGGAAATGAAAGCAAGGTGATGCACTCTGTAGTCTATTCTCTAAAACTTGGCCAGATGTGACCTTCTGCATGCATCATTCTCTGTGGTATGAGGAAGCTTCACTGGTGAGAGTTGAGGAATGCATTTGTATTCCTTCTACTCCCTGTTCTGCTAATGTTCTAGAAGACTTCAGTGTAGGTGTTCCATTGTAGATGTGTCAGTTAGTGAGGGACCTCTCTCACACATATATTCACCATGTGTGACCAGTTGTGGAACTCTGCAATAGAGTCCATCTTCTGCAAAAAGATGCCTCGTTGATGAGTGGTGTGCTACAGTACACTTGTCTGTAAATACTAGGATCTATATTTAGCATACAGTAAGAAATTTCATTTGTCTAGAGATATGACAGAGATAGGGTTTCCTTTTGGATCTATAATCTCTCCGGGCATGTGTATTTGGCTATATTTACAGTGCCACATATGAGCTCCCTTCCATTGTTAAGGCTTTAATTAAAATTAGAGAGATATTGATTACCCCATATAGAAAAGTACCAGTATTGCACCAAAAGAGATAGTTTGCTGTGCCAGTTATTGTGGTTATTGGGCTTTATGGCTGGTTTGGAGTGATGACTGATTTTCTCTGTTAGCAGCTTACACAGTATCCTCTCTAACTGAGAGCTGGTCTTCAAGGAGGATTCCAAGTCAGTTCCAGCTTCATTGCTCCAAGTCCTGTGTCTGAAGTATGCCCTGTTTTCAGCATAGAGTCTTACCCTCAAGTTCTGGGAGGAAACTAAGGGCTGTGGCAAGAGTCTGTGGTTTCAGAAGTCTCTTGAACTACCCTTACCAACAACTTGAAGTGAACTTTCTCCTGTCTGGCACTATGGTTCTTTGTTACACAGCCTTCAGGTACACACATGTATTTATATTCAGACATTGTATGTATGGTTTTTCAGTAGGTTTTTGAGCTAATTCATTTCCCTCTGGTCTTTCACACCACCTACACTTTATTTGTCATGTGTTTGCCAGAAGGGTTGATGCAGGACCTGAAATGGTTATACAGAACTGAGAAAAGAACCAGGGGACTCATTCAATTTTGTTACTTTTATTTCTCCATCCATGCACAAGTACTGAAGGTACAGAGAACTCTGCTTTTATTCATTAGACCGACAGCCAAATATTTATAGAACAATTAATAATAATAAAGTGGTTAGAATGTAGTAGTTCAGTAAAATATGAGCAAGATAGCA
>VZQC01002915.1:0-37500 GCA_009823505.1 Rhizomys pruinosus
GAACCCATTCATTATTCAAGAGGGGGTTGTTTAGTCTCCACGTGTTCGTGTAGGTTTTTGGGTTTATCCTGGTGTTGACGTTGAGTTTTTATTGCACTGTGGTCGATAGAATGCATGAAATTATTTCAATCTTTTTGTATTGTGGAGGTTTTTTCTGTTTCCCATGGTATGTGGTCTATTTGGGAGAATGTTCCGTGGCATGCTGAGTAGAAAGTGATTTCTCTGGTATTAGGGTGGAATAGTTCTGTAGAGGTTTTAGAGGTCCATTTGGTGGACATATCGTTCAGTTCAATGTCTCGCTGTTTATTCTTTGTCCTGTTGACCTGTCCAAAGGCTCAGTGGGGTGTTGAAGTCCCCGACTTGAGGGTACTGGGGTTAGTCCTGTGACTTGTTGATGCTGGAGAATTGCTTTTATAAAGTTTGGTGCACCAGAGTTTGGTATATAGATAATATATATAAATAGATATATATATTAGAGTTTTTTTGTTTTTTTAATTTTTGATGAAGGTACTGTCTGCATGTAGGTTTTGTGCACCCATATCCTCAAATGCCGCAGAGGGTCAGAAGATGGTGCAGATTCCCCTGGAACTGGATTCTCCTGGAATTGGGGTTACAGACAGACGGTTCTCAGCCGCCATAAAGGGGTGCTGGGGATCGAACCCAGGTCCTCTGCAAGGACAGTCGGTGCTCTTAACCGCTAGGGCTATCTCTCCAGCCCACGGGCATATATATGAATAATTGTAAAACTTCTGGGGGAATTGTTCCGATTTGATAAAAAAGGTAATGCCGTCTGTGTCCTGGCTGGTTTCTGTTTTTTTACTTTGAAGTCGTGTTGGGCTATAGTAAATAGCAACACTCGTGCTTTTTGGTACAATTTTCCTGGAATAAGTTTTTTTCAAATCCTTTCCTTTAAGGTGGTCCGTCCTGTAAGGTGTGTTGCTTGTAGACAGCATATCATGGATTCTGTCTCCTAATCCATTCCCCCAGTCTATTTCTTTTGATTGGGGAATGTAGTCCTTAATATGTAAGGTTATGACTGATAAGTTTGTGTTGCGTTTCCTTTTGCCTTATTATAACCCCATTTGCGGTTTTGGTTTAGGTTTTCTACTTCGGCAGTTATGCTTTTATTGATTTCTTCTCTTCTAGGTGTCTGGGGATGGTTGCCCTCCTTGCTTCTGTCCTTGAATTGCTTCAAGTGGTCTCCAAGGGTTGGCTTTCTGGACATAAATTCCGACCTTATTTCATGTGGTTTATGTCATGGAAAGTTTTTCCTCTCGTCCTTCAACTAGAATGGACATTTTTGCTGTGGGATAGTAACCTTGGTGTGCATCCTATTGTCCCCTAACACGGGGAATTGGTTCTTCGCTCCACGTTCTTGGCTTCATAGTGTGCACTGAGAAGTCAATTGTAGTTCTGATAGGTTTTTCCCTTATGTGTAGCTTGTTGTTTTTCTCTCGTGGCTTGAAGGAGGTTTGTCTTTGTTTTGTTTGGATGTTATCATTTTAAATATGATGTGGCATGGATAGTTTTCTTTTCTGATCTTGTCGGTTGGGAGTTCTATGTGCTTCTTGGTTATTTGTATTGGTTTTGTCTTTTTTTAGTTGGGGAAATTTTCATCTTTATTCTGTTTTGAGGAGATCTTTTCAATACCATTCTCTTGGGAATTCTTCTCCTTCCTCTATGCCGATGATGTGGGAGGTTTGAACTTTTCATACTGTCCCACAGTTTCTGGGTTGTCTACTTTTGTGTAATTTTTAAATTTTCATAATCTTTACTTTGAGGTTTTTAGTGTTTTCTGTGTTATCTTCCAGTCTGATATTCTTTGTTCTGCTTCCTTCAGTCTGCTTCTTGAGGCTTTTTCCCATCCTTCCTCTTGATTGGATGAGGTTTGAGTTCCTTTTTCATTTCTCTTCTGATTTCTATATTTCTATTGTCCTTTTGATCTTTCAATCTCTTCCTGTAGCTGCTTGCTTCACTGGTTGGTTTCCTTTATCTTTTTCAGCATGGATCTTTTTCATGTTTCCACTTCCTTCTGAAGTTTGTCATTCGCTCCTTCTAGATCCTTCTTGAGTTCTTAATTATCTTTTCTTAATTCTTGTGATTGGCTCTTTATAAGAGTTTACTTCTTTAAAGTATTTTCACAATTGGTGCTTCCGATATCGGGTGTCCTGGGCCATCCCCTGAAGGATCCCACTGTAGGAATCTTCCACAGGGTTGGTAAAACTTGGTGCAGGATTATCCTGCAACTTTCCCATGTTGTCTACTTTTTCGTGTTCCTGGCATATGGGCTTATGGGCTTCTCCGGTGCCTGTATTCTAATGTGAGTCCAAATGCCTCTTCACTGTGTTGAAGGCTTGAAGGATTGCTTTGCTTGCTTCCTTCAGATGCTTTTTTTTTTTTTTTTTTTTTTTTGGGGTGGGGGTTGGGGTGGGTGGGGTGGTGGGTGGTTGTTGTTTTTTTTGCCAAGCCCCTGGACCTGTGCTTCAGGTGGGCTTGGGAGATCTCAGATCTTCAAGACTCCCAAATCCACCTTTTATACCAGCTGGGAGGATAACTTCTGAACTCTGACCCCACAGCCGCAAAAGCCAAACAAGCCAGAGACCACTAAATTAAATCAAACAACAAACTGCCTTGCTGAAGGCACCCAGCGCCTACTAACTTTGCTTCGGTGGTCTTGGTAGATTCTGGATCTTTTGGGGCTTTTCGAGACAAGGTCTGCCTTTAGCCCCAGCGTTCCTGGAACTCCTCTGTAGACCGGCTGGCCTTGAACTCACAAAGATCGCTGCCTTTGCCTCCCAAGTGGCTAGGATTAAAGGTGTGCACCGGCCAGCCTGGTCTCTGCGAGTTTCCAGGACAGCTGGGGCTACATGGAGACCCTATCTCAAAAAGACCAAAAAAATAAAATAAAATAAATGTTGTGCACCACCATGCCCGGCTTTTTTTTTTTTTTTTTTTTTTTTTTTTTTTTTTTTTTTTTTTATAATTTTTATTTATTTCATATGTGTATGTATGTGTGCCCATGTCCTGCAGCTATGAGCAGAACGGTGTATATTGTGTGTGTCCATGTCCTGCAATGCCGCGAGGTCAGAAGAGGGTGTGGGATGCCTGAACTGGAGTTCTTCCTGGAATTGGAGTTTCAGATGGTTTCCTCGGCGCCATGTGGGTGCTGGGGATCGAACTCGTGTCGTCTGCAAGAGCATTCAGTGGCTCTTAACCGCTAGGCCATCTCTCCAGCCCCTAGAATTTGTATTATGCCAAGAATCACTAGGTGGTTTGAATACCTTAAAATTCATGTTTTAATTAATTAATTACAATTAATTATTTACTGCCTTTCGTTTTTTTTTTTTTTTTTTGGCAAGATCTCATTATGTAGCCCTAGCTGCCTGGAAATGTACTATGGAGACAAGGCTAGCCTTGAACTCCGAGAGAAGTGCTAGTCCTACTGCCTCCCAGGTGCTAAGATGAAAGGTGTGCACCATCAGGCCCGGCTTTTTTTTTTTTTTTTTTTTTGTTTATGTGTATGGTTTTGTGTCTCTGTGAGTGTATGCCACAAGTGCAGGGTTCCTTTGAGGCCAAAGAGGGCATCAGAACCTCTGGAACTGGAGTTATCGGAGTCCTGAACCACCATGACCTTTGCAAATGCCCTCAACCTTGAAGCCATCTCTCTAGCCCCAGACACCCAGTAGTTTTTTGTTGTTGTTGTTTTTGTAGGGTTTTTTTTTTTGCCTATTTGAGATGAGGTGTTGCTCTATAACCCTGGGTGACTTAGATTTTTGTGTTTGTTTGTTTTGTTTATCTTTTACTTTTTTTTTTTTTTTTTTTTTTTTCTTAAATTAGAGCCTCTGTATCCCTGGCTGGCTGTGGTATGGTGTGGATGTGGTGGTACAAATCTGTGAATCTGCACTGGAAAAATAGAGGCAATAGGATCAGAAGTTCAAGGTCACACTTGCCTACACAGCAAGTGTGAGGACAGGCTGGGTTACATGAGATTCTGTTCTAGTAAAAAGAGAGAAAAAAAAAAAAAGGGGTGGGGATTGGGAAGGGTTCTTGGCTTTTCACATGTTCTGGTTGTGACTATTCTTGGGTTTGTATAATCTTTCCTAGACTGTCAGTTGACTCCTCACCCTGTTGAAGGGGCATGTTATTAAACTGAAATCTCTAAGTGGTCAACTCCATCGATTTCTTTTCATTCTTGTACATTAAAAAAACTATTGTTTCAGAGCTTTTGCCACCCCCCTCCCCCCAGGTAAGAAGGCTTGGAACCTTCTCTCATGAGCTCTGGATCTCCAGCTCCTCAGCAGCCTTCTTCTGAACGCTCCTTTATTTGGTTTTTGGCAGTCCTGGAGATATCCAAGGCCTTACATGTGCTGAGTAAGTGCTCCACACCAAGCTGTAGCCTAGTCCTTAGTGTTTGGAGACAAGTGCTCCATGCCAAGCTGTAGCCTAGTCCTTAGTGTTTGGAGACAAGGTCTGTTCAGTATCCCAGGCTACCCTCAGCTGTGACCCTTAAGCCTGTCTGTACCTCCTGAGTGCTGGGATAATGAGTGGATCCACCATACTTGACTATCTTCACCTTTTTGCTCTGAGAGCTTAGCCCTCCCTGGTAATGCTGCTCTTAGAGCAATGTGCTCACGAGATTGCTGCCTGCCAGTCATTTTTCTGTGTCAGTGACAAATACCTCAGATAAATCAGCTTAAAGGAGGAAAGGTAGCTGGGCACAGTGGCTCGTGCCTGTCATCCCTCATCCCAGCACTCAGGAGGCTGAGGCAGGAGGACTATTGTGATGTGCAGGCCAACTTTGCCTACAGAATAAGACCTTACCCCAGAAACAAAACATACACACACACACACACACACACACACAAAACCTCCCACCTCTAATCAAACCCCTAACCCCACAAAAGAGGAAAGGTTTATTTTGGCTCACAGTTTTAGAGGTTTCAATACATAGCCACTTGGCCCATTTCAGGGGGGCCCACAGTGAGGTCATAGAGGACATGTGTGATAGAGGAAAGTACTTACCTCTTGGTCACCTGGAAGTGACAGAGGGAGGGGGCAGGGGCAGGGGCAGGGGCAGGTCTAAAGACTCCCTCAAGGACATGTCCTTTCCTTCCATAAAGCCACACCTCCTGAAGGTTCCACCACTTCCCAATGGTACCATACACTGGGGGACAAGCCTTCAACACATGGCCTTGAGGGGCATTGAAGATCAAGACCACAAGACTGACTTTTCTGTCAATATCTTGAGTACATGGATGTTCACTAGACTGTTGAGCCTCTTTAGGTAAGTGAGAGAAGGGGTCTCCTCTGTACCGGGAGTTGAGGGGACTGGTGGCCAGGGTTTGGTGTCCCTTGGGAGCTCTGTCTCTGTGCAGGGTATGTCCTTCTCGCAGCCCTGTCCTTGCCTCTGGGCCAAGCACCAGGTAGATTCCCTACTGCTCTCTGCTGTATACAGAAAGGAGTAATTTTTCTTACATATGCACATGCACACACATGTACACACACTGCAGACACACACATACCACACACATATGCATATACACTCACTGGAAACTTCACATCAGGCTACCCATTATTTTTGTTGTCCATCATCTACCCTCCTCATGTCCATCTGTCTTTCTTCATTAAAGGTTAAAGATATTAGTACCTCGAGTGCCACTAGTGTTCTTCTTTCCAGCCCATTCTCTTGTGCTAACGCTTGCTGATTCCATTATCCATGTGGTTGAAACATGCAGCATGCTGGCTTCTTCATTTTTTTGCTTTCCACCATGCACTGGTTCTTCTGCTTTTCTTTAGTTATTTTCTCTGTGGCTGCATTGGCCACAGAGAAAGGTGCACATTACAGCTTGGCATGGAGCACTTGTCTCCAATGTGCTCACCTTCTTTAAAATAGTAGCTGCCAGGCGTGGTGGCGCACACCTTTAATCCTAGCACTTGGGAGGCAGAGGCAGGCAGATCTTTGTGAGTTCAAGGCCAGCCTGGTCTACAGAGTGAGTTCCAGGACAGCCGGGGCTACAGGGAGACCCTGTCTCGAAAAGACAAAAAAAAAAAAAGTAGTTTTAGGGGCTGGAGTGATGGCTCAGTGGTTAAGGGCACTGGCTTCTCTTCCCGAGGACCCAGGTTTGATTCCCAGCATGCACATGGTGGCAGCCGTGGTGGCTAACAACTCACCCTAACTCCAGTTCCCAGGATCTGCCTTCTTCTGGCCTCCGCACAAGAGAGGTGCACTTAGAAACAGCCAGGCAAAACACTCATACACAGAAAATAAAAATTAATTAAAAATGTATTTAGTGTATGAGTGTTTCACCTGAACGTATGTAAGAGCATCTCATGTGTACAATGTGCATGGAAAGCAGAAGAGGGTGCTAGATCTCCTGGACTGAAGTTACCGGTGGCTATTAGCTACTATGTGAGTGCTGAGAATGGAACCCAGGTCCTTTACAAGAGCAACCAGTGCTCTGAACCACTGAATTATATCTCTAGCTGCCTCTCCACCCTCTTTTACTTTATAAATATGAGTTCTTGGGCTGTAGCTCAGTGGTGGGCCATTTACTGAGCATCGGTGGGGCCCTGGTTTCTACCTTCTTTAATGAAAAGCAGAAATAAGATCAGTTCTTAAGCATTGTGCTCCTTGACTCCCCTTTTCTTTTTTTTTTACATTTTTTTCACATTAAATTATTTTTTTATTTTTTAACAATCTAGACCCGTATGTTCCCGCCCCATTCCCCCACCCGCCCAGAGCTCATGCGAGTTCTTCCAAACGCTGCTTTTCATCTCTTTAGTCTTCCTCAATATTCTCCACGTGGAATGAGATCGTTTGGGAGCTACTTTTTGAGCAGAGATGTTCACTGTTTCATTCCGGTTTTTTGATGCAGTCCGTTTGTTTGTGTTGTTGTTGTTGTTGTGTTTCCAATATGCATTACGCCCAACTGCTGTTGACAAAAGCTCAGGGGGCCAAACACAAGTACCTTACGCCACCTGCGGTAATTGCCACTAGCACCATAGATGAGGATACCATTTCGTACGTTTCATTTTTCTGGGAAATATGTTCACTCACTCGCATGATGTCCTCTCTAGCTCCAGCCATTTTCTTGCAAAACTCCGTGATTGTCGTATCTTTCTTTACTGCTGCAGAACTCCATTGTGTTAGCGTACCACATTTTCTCTATCCATCAACCATGTCGAGGGTTCATTTGGTTGCGTATCCACTCCTGCTCATTGTGAAGGACGAGCTGATAAATAAACGACGCGGCTGCATCGTATCTCTCGTCCGTGGCGTAAGCTTTCTGAGGGTAATGCCCCGAGGATGGCCTGGCGGGTCGGGTGGCAAGTTCAGGTCTCAAGCTTCCAAGGTTCTCCACACTGCTTTCCTAGCACTAGTACCAGTTTACATTCTCCACCAGCGTGGATGAGTGTTCCCCTTCCCCACAACCTTCTTCCAGATTGGTATTCATTGTTTCTTGAATACCTAGAGCCAGTCTTATTGGAGAAGATTGATATCTTAACAAGTGGTTTTCATCTGCATCTTTCCTAATGATTAGTGATGTGAACACTTCTTTGAGGTGTTCTCAGACATCATATAATTCCTCACTTTAGAAGTCTCTGTTCAGTTTTTTTTTTTTTCTTTGCTTCATCTTTGGTATTTGTTTCTTTTTTCTTTGTTTTTTGGAGTAGTTTATATATTCTGGGAAATCAATTGCTTTTCAGATGTATCACTGCAGTGAAGGATTCCTCCCACTCTGGGATTTCTTCTCACTTCCTTGATTGTTTCTTGATTACAACTTTGATGTAATAGCCCTTGTAATGACACTCTGTGCAGCTTTTTTGATGTTTCCTATGAGCTGTAGCGCTGCACTTCTCCTTCAGAGTTTTTAGTTCTTATATTTTTATTTTTATTGTTTGTTGCGACCTAGCATGAGGTCGTGCCGGTCGTGCCATGCTGCTGTCAAAGTCTGATGCCTATGGAGCTGGAAGGCTTCGCGTTCCTTACGCCTTTTGTGCTTGGGATCAGGTCTCTGCCAAGACGTGGTTCTTCTTAATCCCTTACGAGCTATTCTGCCAGTTCCCTCACGTGAGGTTTTTAAACATCTGGAGTTTCACTTTTGTACAGGGGAAGGGTAGTGGTTTAATTTTCTTCTTTACAAATGGTGACCCAGTTTGCCAACACCATTTGCTGCAGACTGCTGTCTTTTTTCCTCATTGTTGTCTTTTGGGCCTACCTTGTCAAATAGAAGATTTGGCTGAAAATTGTGTTGCTCAGATTTGGATCTTCGGTTATGTTCCAGTTGGTCAACAGGTCTGTAAGAATTTTGGTCATCCTGTTCCAATAGGGAGTGGGTCTATAATTCTCTTTTTTAGTTGGATCTTTTGCCAGGTTTTGGTCATATATAGAGTGATGCGGCTTCATACGAAGAATTTGGGAGCAAATTCCCCATCTGCTTGTATACTTCTAAAACATTTTCAGTAATAATGGTTTGTAGGTCTTTTCTGATGTTTTATAAATTTCTGCTGTGACAACCATGTTGGGCCTGGGCTTTTTTTTAGTGGAGGTCTTCTTATTACATCATCTCATTTTGCTCATTAGTTATGGGTCTTTTAAGCTGCTGACTCTCTTTTTTTTAAATTTTTTTATATTTTTATTTTTATATTTATTTCATGTATGTGATATGATGTCACTGTCTGCGCATTTGCAAAGTTTCGTTGCAACCCGTGATCGTGTGCAATGGCCGCGAGCGTCAGAAAGGGTGTCGGATTCCCCTGGAACTGGGTTTCTCCTGGATTGTGAGTTTCAGCGGGTTTCTCGGCCGCCCATGTGGTTGCTGGGGATCGAACCGGGTCCTCCTGTAAGACGGTTCGGGGGCATCTAACCGCTAGGCCATTCTTCTCCAGCCCTGCTGTGACTCCTTTTGGCTGAGCTTTCGGTTTCCAGGATTTCGATATCATCCATTTCTCTTAGGGTTTCAAACTTGGTAGATTATAGGTTCTTTAATTAATTCCCGTATGATTTTCTGGATCTTTTCCTTTCCATTGTGATATTTCCCCTCTTCATACGATTTATTGATTGGATTGCCCTTCTTTCATCTTTTAGTTAACTGGCTAGACGGTTGTCTATCTATGTTTACTTCTTTCAAAAACCAACTTTTGGCTTCATTGATTTATGTGTTGTTTTCTTTATTTTCTATTTCATTGATTTCTCTGCTCTGATTTTTGTATTCTTTCCTGTCATGTCGTTGTTTTTAGGTTCATCACGTTGTCTTCCTGCTCACAAGAGCTTTTACGCTGCTATGTTAGATCATTCACTTGTGCTCTTCATTTTTTCAATGTAGGCACCAAAAAAGGCTATAACTTCCCTCTTTTTTTTTTTTAGGATGCTTTGGTAACCCAAGGTTTTGTTGTGTTTGTATTGTCATGTCATTCAGTTCCAGGAATGTTTGTTATTTCTTTCTTTATCTCTTTCTGACTGCATTCATTATTCACAGAGTGTATGTGTTTAGTCCTCCATATGTTCATCTGTAGCAGGAGAGGCTGTGTCCTGGTGTTGATGTTGAGCTTTTCATTGCCACTGTGGTCTGGACAGAATGCATGAGGATTATTTTCAATCTTTTTGTATTTGTGGAGGTTTTCTTCTGCGTCCCAGTATTGGTTCAATTTCGGAGAATGTTCCGCTATGGGGTGCCTGAGTAAGAAAGGTGTATTCTCTCGGTGTATTAGGGTTGGAATAGTTCGGTAGAGGTCTATGGAGGTCCATTTGGGTATCATATCGTCATGTTCAGATGCTCCTCTTTTATTCTTGTCTCGGTTGAACCTACCAAGGGACTCAGTGGGATAAAAGTCCCACTATGAGACTACCTTATTCTTGTTTGATTTTAAAATAAATCTATTTGAATGCCAGATGGTGGCTCACACCTTTAATCCCAGCACTTGGGAGGCAGAGTGCAGGCGGATCTTGTAGTTAATGGCCAGCTTGTCTACAGAACTAAGTTCCAGGCCAGCTGCGGCTTACAGGGAGACGCTGTCCTCAAAAAGACCAAAAAATTATTTCTTTATTTATTATTTATTTTTATTTTTAAAAAATTTTTTTAATTTAATTTATTTATTCTGATATGTGTATGATTGTTACTGTCTTCATGCATGTTTGTGCACCCACGTCGTGCATTTGCGCGGAGGTTCCAGTGATGGTGTCGGATTCCCCGGAAATGGAGTTCTCTGGGAATTGGAGTTTCAAACGCTTTCAGACGGTTTCTCGGCCGCCATGTGTGTGCTGTGGATCGAAACCGGGTCCTCTGTTAAAAGCTGGTCGGCGCTCTTAACCGCTAGGCCATCTCTCAGGTCCTTATTTATTTATTCTTTATTTATTTATTTATTTATTTATTTATTTATTATTTCCAGGGTCTCTCTAGTCCACCAGCCTCTGCCTCTGCCTCTGTGTCTGCCACTGCCTCCGAAGGGCTGGGATTAAAGGTGCACATTACATGCCTGGCATTTTTTCCCTTCTTTCTTGGAATCAGGTCTTTCTGTGCGCCCAAGCTGGCCTGGAACTTGCTATCTATACCAGCTGGCATCGATCTCATAGAGATCTCGCCTACCTCTGCCAAGTGCAAGATATAAAGACATGTTGCCACATGCTGACTCTTATTATTTATTAAAAAAAAAAATTGTTTATTTGTGTGTGTGTGTGTGTGTACATGCATGTAGGCTGGTGCTTGACATGGCACACATATGGACACAGGAGGTGATTCTCTCCTTCTACCATGTGGGTTTGATGGATCAAACTCAGGTTGTTGGGTTTGACAGCAATCACCTTTGCTTGCTGAGCCGTCTTGCTCAGGCTGCTTTTAGAGCTCACTGTGTAGCTCATGTTGGCCTCAAACCTTCAAACCCTTGGCGATCTTTCTGCTGGAGTTAGAGGCATGAGTTACCATGCTGTTTTCTCTCTTTTTTTGAGACAAGGTCTTATTATATAGCTCTTGCTGGTCTCAAACCCTCAGTAATTCTGCTCCTGAGTGCTGGGATTATAGGCACAGGCCATGCATCCAGCTCACCTTGTCCTTTATTTCCAGCTTATTGCCTCACAGAAACTCGTGGTGTCAGTCAGACTTCTATCACCATCAAATTTCATTGAGAAAATAATTTGAAGGCACCAAACATTCATGATCACCCTGACTCCTGACTCTTGCTTTTTTTTTTTTTTTTTTTTTTTTTTTTTCTTTGGTTCTTTTAAGACAGGGTCTCCCTGTAGCCCCAGCTGTCCTGGAACTAAACTCTGGAGGGACCAGGCTGGCCTTGAACTCACAAAGATGCGCCTGCCTCTGCCTCCCGAGTGCTAGGATTAAAGGCGTGCGCCACCACGCCCGGCTGACTCTTGCTTTTAATTCATGACCAAACATCTGCAAGTCTTTGTTGACTGTTCTTTCTGCAGGTAATGTTTTCTCACTCAATGTCAAGTGAGCCACTTCATTATTTCATTTAGGATTTGCTCCATTTGTTTAGAAAGTCTTTTTCGAGCCGGGCGTGGTGGTGCACACCTTTAATCCTAGCACTCGGGAGGCAGAGGCAGGCGAATCTTTGTGAGTTCGAGGCCAAGCCTGGTCTACAGAGTGAGTTCCAGGACCGCTGGGGCTACAGGGAGACCCTGTCTCAAAAAAACACCAAAAAAAAAAAAAAAAAAAAAAAAAGAAAGTCTTTTTCTGCTGGGTGTGGCAGTGGATCTCTGTGAGTTCAAGGCAATCCTGGTCTACATAGTGAGTTCCAGGGCAGCTGGGGTTGCAGAGAGTCCCTGTCTCAAAAAGACAAAAAAAAAAAATTAAAAAGAAAATCTTTTTCTAGTCACACAATAAAATCCGCTCTCTCTAGCACCATCTCTCTCTCCACCCTCCTTAATTTTCTTTATAGTATATAATATGTCCTGACGTGAGTGATATATAGTCATGTGTTTCAATGCTCACTTGAATGGAAGCTCAGTAGCAATTATTTACTTCTGTTACATGCTATTCCCAGCCCCCTGAAATGTCCTGTCATATAGTCTCATGGTGAAGCCCAGGCTATGCCATGAACTCTCTCTCTGTCTCTGTTTCTGTCTCTCTCCCTTTTTAAATATTTATTATTTTCCTTATATGTGTATGAGTGTATTGCCTGCATGTGTTTAAGTGCACCCGTGTCATGCAATGCCCTTGGAGGTCAGAAGAGGGTGTCAGAACCCCTGGAACTGGAGTTACAGATGGAGTTACAGAAGGCTAACTGGTTGTTAGCCATCATGTTGGTGCTGGAGTCAAATCTGGGTCCTCTGCAAGAGCAGCCAGTGCTCTTAACCACTGAGCCATCTCTCAATCTCTGTCTCTCTCTCTGATTCTTTTTGCATGCATACATGTGTATATGTGTGCGTATGTATGTATGTTTGTTGGTGAGGTGTCTGTGTGTGGTGTATGCACATGTGTGTTTGTGGGTGCTTGAGCCTGTTTGCTCATGGAGGCCAGAGGAGGGCATTAGGTGTCTGTCTCCTTCACCTTTAAGGCAGGGTCTCTCCTTGAACCCAGAACTCTCATTTTTCAGTTAAGCTGGTAGCCAATGAGCCTTTTTGTATCCATTTTCAGTGCTGGGTTACGTGTGTGTGTGTGTGTGTGTGTGTGTGTGTGTGTGTGTGTGTGATCATACCACGCTTGCTATGTGGGTCCTGGGATCTGAACTCAGGTCTTCATGCTTGTGTAGCTAATGCACCTACCCACTGAGCCATTTCTCAACCCTGGCTACAAAACCTTGATATTTCTGGCTGGGTTTCCTGAGTGCTAAAAAAAATGGATATGTATCCAATGGTGCACCACCCAGCCATAGAGAAGAACAATTCACATCGTCCAGGAAAATGGACAGAACCAGAGATCATCATGTTGCAAGACAAAGTAGACGCAGACGCACGGCAGGCCCCCTCTCATGTGGACTCTGAACTCCCACCGACTAGGATTTGGGCTCTCATGCCTCCTCTGTCTGTGTCTCAGCCATCTGTCAGTAAAACCAGAGGCAATGATTCTCATCTGGAGGTGCAGACTGTATCCTGAGACATTATCCTTTATTAACTTCTTGTGTATCCAGGCTTCCTCCCTATGGGTCTCTGAGAAAGCCTGGCAGACCCCACAGCAGCGGAGACTGCAACAGCCACCTGGGAACCTGAGGAAGCAGGAAAGAGACATTAGGGAACGAGTGAGTGTGGGCTGCAGAACGATGTCAATAACATTTTGTTGTTGTTTTGTATTTTTTTTTTTTTTGGTCTGTTTGAGACAGGGTCTCCCTGTAGTTGCAGCTAGCCTGGAACTCACTATGTAGACCAGGCTGGCCTTGAACTCACAGAGATCTGCCTGCCTCAGCCTCCCAAGTGCTGGTATTGAAGATGTGCACTACAGCACCTGGCTTTGTTTTGTGTTTTGTTTTAGGTCAGATCTCACTCTGAAGCTTCTGGAACTCACGACGATCTTCCTGGCTCAGCTTCTCAAGTGCTGGGATTAATGGTGTAAGATACCACACCAGTTGTATGTCACCAGTGTTCTCTCTCTCTCTCTCTCTCTCTCTCTCTCTCTCTCTGTGTGTGTGTGTGTGTGTGTGTGTGTGTGTGTGCGCGCGCGCGCCCCTGACTCCAGAGCCTTGCAAATGCTACCATTTATTCTACCAGCCTGTCACCAAAATATTTGGTATTTCTTTCTGTCCCATTTGATTTTTTTTTCCACTGTAGATCTCCATAATATTTACCATTAATAGCCACACTACAGATTCTGCATTGGGCTGTCTTGAAATTTCCTCTGCTAAAGAAATTAGTTCAATGCCAGGTGTGGTCGTGAACACCTTTAATCCTAGCACTTGGGAGGCAGAGGCACCACGTGGATCTTTTTGAGTTCAAGGCCAGCCTGGTCTACAAAGTGAGTTCCAGGACAGCTGGGGCTACAGGGAGACCCTATCTTGAAAAGAAAAGAAAAAAAGAAATTAGTTCATTATGCTTTAATTTAGCTTCAGGCAAGCTCCTGAGCCTTGGGTAGACTGTAACCAGGTGCTCTGCCAACATGTTTAAGTCCTTATTTCTCACTGGAAGGACGTTGGCCTCAGCACTCCTTTCTTCCATGCTTCTACAGACATGGCCTCTTGAGCTCTGCTTACAGCCCTCAACTGCTTTTCTAGTCTTAACTTCCAAAATGTTCCAAATTCCTCCAGTAAACATAGTTAGGATCCTCACAGCAACACCCCACTTTCAGGACCAACTTCTGTGTTCGTTACTTTTCTGTTCCTGTGATAAAACACTATGACCAAGGCAATTTGTAGAAGGACGAGTTTATTTGACATATGGTTCCAGAGGGCTAAGTAGGAGTCCATCAAGGGCAGCAGGAGGTGACCAGAGCAGAAAACTGAGTACACACATCGTCAAGCAGGCACAAAAAGCAGAGACCCCCCCCCCAAATTCTAAATGATTACTATTCAAGTGTGCTGGTTCATGCCCATAATTCCAACACTTGAGAGATGGAGGCAGTGGATTAGGAGCTCAAGGGGGATTTGAGTTCAGTCTCATGTTCCTGAGATATTATCTTTCAAAACTGAGAAAGAAGAATAAACCAACCAAATAAATAAAATAAAAAACAATATACACTGTGCTAGGCATGGTGGCACACTCCTTTAATCTCAGCATTTGGGAGGCAGAGGCAGGTGGATCCCTGTGAATTCAAAGCCAACTTTGTCTATAAAGAAAGTTCTAGGCCAGCCAGAGTTACACAGTGAGACCCTGTCTCAGACAGAAAGAAAGACAGATAAACAGACAGAAAAATGATATACACTGTCTAACATCTTTGATAGTATTGAGGGGCCTTGGGAGTTCTGGTAGAGAATTTGGGCATGCATTATTAATAAGCAAATAAAAAATGAAATGAGCTGGGTGTGGTGGCACACTCCTTCATCTCGGGACATGGGAGGCAGAGGCAGGCAGATCTTTGTGAGTTCAAGGTCAGCCTGGTCTACATAGCAAGGTCCAGGCCAGCTGGGACTAAAGGGAGACCCTGTTTCAAAAAAGACCAAAACAACAACAACAACAACAACAACAAAACAAAAGCAAACACCACAGTGAAAAAAAGTTCAGAAATTGTTGTTCAGCAGTGAGACTGAATGGTAGGAAGTACAAGCCTATTTAATTTCAAAAAGAAAACTATTTGAAAAGAATAAAAGGACCACTTAGGAGGCAGAAGCAGGTGGATCTCTATAAATTTGAAGCCAGTCATGGGTACACATAGAGACCTTCCTTCAAAAACAAAAACAAAAACAAAAACTACAAAGTAAAGTGAAGAATCGATTGAGGAAGACACCCAATATTTACTTCAGGCCTTCACATTAACATATTAAGCCCCCCCCCATACACACTCATGTAGAAAATAGCCAGTGCTAGCAAGAAAGAAATTGGTACTTTCTGCACTGTTGGTGGGAATGTAACATGGTATGGTTTTGGTTGTAAGGCAGGCCTGAGGTTCTAAAATAAAGAGGAGGAAGGGGGAAGGGTGAAGGAAGAGGAGAAAGAAGAAGACAAAGAAAGGAAGAAAAAAAAGTGAGCCATGGTGGTACATGACTTTTTCTTTTATTTATTATTTTTGTATGTGTATGAGTATACTGTCTGCATGCAGGTTGGTGCACCCATGTCGTGCAATGCGTGGAGATCAGAAGAGGGCATCGGATTCCCCTGGAACTGGAGTTAAAGATGGTTCTTAGCCACTGTGTGGGTGCTGGGAAAGGTGATGCATGTCTTTAATCCTAGCACTGGAGGCAGAGGTAGGTGGACCTCTGTAAGATCAAGGCCTGGTCTACATAGAGAGCTCCAGGCCAACTAGGGCTACAGGGAGACCCTGTCTCAGAAAAAAAAAAAAGAGGGGGGCTGGAGAGATTGCTCTGGCTGTTCTTCCAGGGGACTAGGTTCATTTCCCAGCACCCACATGGCAGCTAATGACCATCCATAACTGATTTCTGGGGATCCAACTCCCACCTCTGGCCTCCATGGCATTGTACATATAGGTACACTTACATACATGCAGGCAAAACACTCATCCACATAAAAAATAAATGAATCAAAAGAGTTTTTGAAAAAACAGAAAATTACTACGTGATTCATCAGTTCGAAATTTGGAGCATATGAATGATTATACCTTGAATATAATCCTTGAATATATATATTCAAAATTGAAACTGAAAGTGGGGGTTGAAGAGGTATCTGGACACCTATGTTTATAGCTGCATAGTTCATAATAACTAAGAATCCCAGTTGCCCATTATTAGACAAACAGATAGATAATGAGCATTGTTCAGGAAAGACAATACATGGTACAACTTGGATAAACCTTGTGCTGGACAGCTTTAGTGCCAATTTGACACACCTGGGTTAAGGGAGCCTCAGTTGGGAATTGCCCCCACTGGACTGGTCTGTGGCCATGTCTGGGCCATTTTCTTGATTGTTGAGTGATGTGGGAGTGTCCAGCCCACTGTGGGTGGGGCTACCCCTAGACAAGGTGCTGTGTAGTGTATAAGAAAGCAGGATGAGCATGGGCCAGGAGAGCAAGCCAGTGAGTAGCATTCCTCCATGGCCTGTGCTTCAGCTCCTGCCTCCAAGTTCCTGCCCTGAGTTCCGACCTTGGGCTTCCTATGTGATGAACTGTGACCTGGGAGATATGAGCTAAATAAACCCTTTCCTCCCCAGTTGGTATTGGTCAGAGTGTTTTGTCACAACAATTGAGAAGCAAACTAGAACATACCTCTATTATGCTAAGTGAAATAAACCACTCACAAAACCACAAATGCCTATTTATTTATTTACTTACTTAGGTCTTTTCAAAATTTTTATTTATTTATTTTTATGTGTATGAATGTACTGTCTGCATGTAGGTTTGTGCACCCGTGTCATGTTGTGCAATGCCGGGGAGGTCAGAAGAGGGTGTCAGAGTCTCCTGGAACTGGAGTTAAAGACGGTTCTCTCCCACCATGTGCCGGGAATCGAACCCAGGTCCTCTGTAAGAGCAGTCAGCGCTCTTAACCGCTAGGCCATCTCTCCAGCCCCTTACTTTGGTCTTTTTGAGACAGGGTCTCTCTATAGCTCCAGCTGGCCTGGCATTCACTATGTAGACCAGGCTGGCTTTGAACTCACAGAGATCTGTCTGCCTCTGCCTCCTGAGTGCTGGGATTAAAGGCATGGGCTACCATTCTAGGCTAAGTTATTCATTTTAGATGAGGTATTTAAAGTAGTAAATAGAGGAGGGTTGCCAGGGAGTAGAGGTAAAAGAGGGTAGGGATTTAGGGTTGAATGGATGCAGACTAAGCTTTGCCAGGTGAAAACAGTTCTGGAAATGGATGCTAGCAATTGTTTGTTTCTGTGACAAAATACCTGATGCAACTCAAGGGAGAAAGGATTTATTTTGGCCTCTATTTCAAGAAAGTATAATTCATTGTGACAGGGGAAAGCTCGACAGAGTCAATAGCAGTGGGAGAGTGTAACTACTCTTCACATCTCTGTGGACAAGGAAACAGAGAGGCTCTGTCAGGAAATGAGGCTGGGGTATAATCCTTGACACCCACTTTCCCAGTAACCCACTTCTTTCAGATGAGCCAGCTCTTCAGCCCCCAGCTTTTTTTTTTTTTTTTTTTCTTTTCGAGGACAAGGGGCTCCCTGTAGCCCTTAGCTGTCCTGGAACTCGCTCTATAGACCAGGCTGGCCTTAAACTCACAGAGATCCACCTGCCACTGCCTCCCGAATGCTAGGATTAAAGGTGTGTGCCACCATGCCCAGCCACCGCATCCAGACTTTTTAAAGGGCTGTAATGGAACCCAGGGCCTCATTCATCTCAGTCACATGCTTTGCCACTGAGCTATACTCTCAGCCCTTAGAGTTTGTTTTTTGAGGTAAAATGAGTTCTAGAGATCTAGTACACAATGTAAATCTACTTAACAGTACTGAACTAAATTCTTAAAATGATTCTGATGATTAGTGTAATATGGGTTTAAACCACAATAACGAAGTTCTTTTTACAATTAAAACATAGGGCTGGAGATAGCTAGCGGTAGAGCACTGACTCTCTTGCAGAAGACCCCAGTTTGATCCCAGCACCCCTGGTCAGCTAAAACCCTGTAACTCCAATTCCAGGAGAACTCAGTCCAGGGAATCACGGCCCTCTCTGACCTCCTCGGCATTGCCCGACACGGGTGCCCAAACCTACAGGCAGACAGTACACTCATACAGCATCATACAATAAATAAATTTTATAAAACAAATAAATTAACCATTCAAGCCATAATGCAAAATTTGGAGTATATGAATGATAAAATAAATAGGTGGGGGAGCTGGGATACAGCTCAGTGATAAAACTGTTTTTTAGCGTTCACAAGACCTTGTGTTCTATCTCCAGAATCACCAACGTGAATAAGTAAACACATTTTTTTTAAAAATTGGGTTAAAGGGGCTGGAGAAATGGCTCAGCAGTTCAGAGCACTTGCTGTTCTTTCAGAGGACCTGAGTTGGGTTCTCAGCACCCATAGGGAGACATTCACAATCATCAACTCTGTCCAGTGAATTTGACACTTGCGTGGTGGTTGAATGAGTGTCCCCCATAGGCTGTAAGTATTCAGAACATTGTCTCCAGTTGGTGGCACTGTTTTGGAGGTTCTTAGAAGGGGTGGTCCATGTGGGACGGGAAGGAAGATTTCACTGGGGGCAGGCTTAGTGGTTTTTAGGTTTTTTTATTATTTATTTTTTTGTATGTGTCATGAATGTTTTTTTTTTATTGTTTGCATTGTGCTGTCGTGCAATGCCGCGGAGGTCAGAGAGGGTCTCAGTTCCCCTGGAATGGAGTCTCCTGAATTGAGTGTACAGTACGGTTCTAGCCGACCATGTGGCGCTGGGGATCGAACCCCAGCCAGGCCATGTGGCGCTGGGATAGAACCGGGTCTCTGTAAGAGCGTCGTGCTCTTAACCGTAACCTATCTCTCCACGCCCAGGCTTAGTGAGTTTTAACAAGCATCACAGAGATTTGCCTGCCTCTGCCTCCTCTTTCAAGTGTGGGATTTAAGGCCTGTGCTCCCATAACTAGATACGAGTTATATGTTAGTATTTATGTGTGTGTGTGTAGTGTGTGTGTGGATGTGTGTAGGTGTGTGTGTGTGCTCACATAGAGTTTTATCTGCACCATGTGGAAGTTGGCCTAGGAGGCCAGGGTAACTCGGCGGCCTTGGAAATTGGTAGTTACCGCAGGTTTGTGAAGCGGCCGTGTCCTCGGCAATAGCAGTAAACGTTCTTAACGATCTGAGTCATCTCTCCACCCCTCAGGACGCATGATTTTTAATGAAGATTGTTGTTTTTTTAGAGAAATGGTCATTATGTGGTGAAGGGTAGTTCCTCCAAGTGAAGCTATCTTTTGCTGGAGGAAAAGAGAGACTCAGCGTCGAGGCAGCCATGATATAAGGCTTCACATAATACAAGATTTCCCCATGTTAAGGTAGCGCCACGTATCATCTTGCATCAACCATAAGATAAGTTGCTGGAGAGAGAAGACTCTGGTGCAGCTGCCTTCAAGGTGGGCCAGGGGCTCCAGGGCTTTCGTGCTTGGGTGGGCTTTTCAGTGATGTGGCTGGCTGAGCTGCCCGTGGGCTTATCACTGGTTCATCAAGCTAGATGTAGGTGGGATTGCTTCTTTGGGAGTTGCCGAATCTGGAGTGAGTAGATATTTGTTCATGCCATCCTCAGGAAAAGTTGCATAATGCTTTTTTTTTGTTTTTTTTTTTTGGTCTTTTTGAGACAGGGTCTCTCCTTTAGTCCCAGCCTGGCCGATAACTCTTATGCAAGACCAGGCCTGACCTGACTCACAGAGACCTCCGCCTCTGCCTCCTCCCGATTGCTGGGATTAAGGGTGTGCCCCACCATGCCCGCTGCATAATGCTTTATAAAGACAAAGGGGTCACAGAAGGGTCCTTTCTGTGTCCAAAATATTCTTGTCCTTTGGTCAAAGTGACACTGGCCACATGATAAAGGGAATCTACATGGGCAGGCCCTTTGGAATACAAAATGGGATTCTGAAAAATAGACTAATTTGGAAAGCTAATTTGGATGGCCTTTGCTAGAATCCCTCTTTTGCAGAGTTGGGCCCCTTAGGAATTCTCTGTGCTATTTATTGACTGTAATGGCATTTTATCTTCTTTGAAGCATATATTTTTTTATTTTAATTTTTTTTTTTTTCTATTTATTTTATTTATTTTTATGTGTAATGAATGTATTGTCTGCATGCAGGTCTGCGCACCCCACCCCGGGTTTGGTTATCGTGCGATGCCGCGGAGGTCAGAAGACGGGTCGCGGATTCCCCTGGAACTGGGTTCTCTGAACCAGAGTCACGACGGTTCTCACCGCCATGTGGGTGCTGGGGATCGAACCCGGGTCCCCTGCCAAGAGCGGATCGTCGCTCGTAACCGCTAGGCCAGCCCTCCGAGACCCCTTAGCATATATTTTTGACCACACTAAAAGTTTTTGTTTGAATATATTGATTATACTTGAGTGTATCACAGAAATCCTTTTTTTTCTTTTCTTTCTTTTTTTTTTTTTTGAGACAGGGTCTCCCCTTAGCCCCAGCTAGCCTGGAACTCACTCTGTAGACCAGGCTGTTCTTGAACGCACAGAGATCCACCTGCCTCTGCTTCCTGAGTGCTGGGATTAAAGACGTGAGCCACCAGACCTGGCTTAAAGACGGTTCTTAGCCACCACGTGGGTACTGGGAATCAAACCCGGGTCCTCTGCAAGAGCAGTCAGTGCTTCTAATGGCTGAGCCATCTCTCCAGCCCCAAGAATCCTTTTTTTTTTTCTTTTTAAGGCAGGGTCTAAATGTGCTCAGGCTGGCCTGCAACTTTTGGCAATCCTTGCCGGTATCGTTTCCAAGTGGCTGATATTACACAGGCCGGCTCCCAAGACCCTTAGAACGATAATCACAAGAAAAGAAAATCTCAAGCCCTTCCCAGGAGCTGCATTCCCAGGAGCCCCATCTGAAAGACAAATCAGTTCCTAAAACCATGGTGCAAATGTATTCACTACTCATGCACTTTCTGGTTTAAATATATATTTATATTATATATTATGTTATTTATTTGTTTATTTATTTATTTATTTATTTATTTGGTCTTTGGATGTTAATCCTGGGTGTCAACTTGACTGGACTAAGGGTCTTGTGATTGGACAGCCTCAACCCGGATGAACCACCCCAAATGTGGGTGTTACTTCTGCCGGCAGGTAGTAATTTACATTTAGAGCCAGGGCAGAAGGAGCGGGTCTTTTCTTTTCTCCTGCGCTTGCCTCTCTCATCTGGTGAGTTTGTCTTGCTTGACTGTGATAAACCTTTCGATCCAGCGTGTACGGATACCGGCAGTCTCCTGGAATCCACATTCGGCGGGAGTCGGGCCTTCAGCACTGGATTGGGAATACTGAGAAATCCAGCCTTGCGGACTGAGCATGTCCGGAATTACCCTCTCGGCCTTTCCAAGTGTGGTGCAGCTACTGTTTGACTCCTTGAACTCTGTCACGTGACAAATAAAAAAATTGCATATAGCTATAGATTCTCCCTGTTACTTCTGTTCTTTAGAGAACCCTGAATAATACAGTCTTTTTCGAGACAGGGTCGCCCTGTAGCCCCAGCTGTCCGTGGAACTTCACTCTGTAGACCAGGCTGGCCCTGAACTCACAAAGATCTGCCTGCCTCTGCCTCTAGAGTGCTAGGATTAAAGACGTGCGCTACCATGCCTGGCCTATATTATATATTATATAATACATATATATTATTGTGTGAGTGCATGATGCATGTGTGTGGGTCTACGTGTGGAGTTCAGAAGACAACTTTGTGGAGTCATTTCTCTCCTTCCATTTTTGCATGGGTTCCTGGGATTGAACTTGGGTTGTGTTTGCCAGGCTTTCATGGCAAGAGCCTCTACCCACTTGAACCATCTTGTCAGCCTACTCGTGCATTTTTAATGCTAAGCAATGGAAGGGAAAGCACAAATAACCAAATAATACATAACACAGGAGGCTAGGTGAGAGGGGTGGAGCAGACCCTAGACTCTTCAAGAAACCTTATTTTTGTATTTTTAACTCTAGAATTATGTGACTATTTAGCTTAAGAGTAAAGTGAACTTAAATCAACATGGACTGACAATTTGGATCTTCTCTCTTTTCTTGATCAGTCTATCTAGAGGTTTATCAATGTCATTGATCTCACCAAAGAACCAGCTTTCAGTCTTAATGATTTTTCTCTAATGCCTGTCTGTTTCCTATTTCATCAATTTCTCTCTATTTCCTTTACTTATTTGAGCTTAATTTGCTCTTCTTTTTCTCTAATGACTTAGAGAGTTGATTTTGTAAAATTTCTTTTTTTTTTTTTTGTCTTTTGGAGACAGGGGCTCCCTGTAGTCCTAGCAGTCCTGGAACTCTCTATGTAGACCAAGCTGGCCTCATAACTCACAGAAACCCACCTGCCTCTGCCTCCCAAGTGCTGGGATTAAAGGCGTGCACCACTATGCCTGGATTTTCTTTGCTTTAAAAACAAAAAATGATAACAACAAAAAAACAAGACCAGAATCTCATACTGTAGCCCAGGCTAGCCTTACAGTCACTATGTAACGTAGGCTGGCCTCGGATATGCCACGATTCTCCTTTCTCAGTTTCTTCTCCAGTGTTGGGATTACAGGTGTTCAGTACCACAGTCAGATTATTTATGGTGAGAACAATTCAAGTGACTCTCAAAACAAGGAAGGCTATCTCCAAAGCTCTTGATTATTTACTAGAAATAGAAAATAAGACCCTCATAATGCTAGACAATGTGCAGACTGCTACAAGAGAAAAAAAAACAATCGATGCCAAACTGTAACAACCATGATGAGCTGCCCAGCAAACTACCTCTACTGGTGCTGCAGGGGCACTGTTGCCTTTGGAATGATCAACAGCAATCTAATTGAACTTGGAGCCCTCTTAATGGGAGTGAACCCATGAGAGCCACTATGAATTCAGCCAAATGCACAGGGCTGGAGAGAACACAGAGCCTCAAAAAAGACCTGTCGGGGTCGTATCTCTAGACAAATGAAATTTCTTGTCATACACTAACTATGGAGTCTTTTTTTTAAACGATGGAATCTTATATTTACAGACAAGCATATTATATGCCACTCATCAAAAAAGCTACCCTTTGCAAAAGATGGAGCCACTGCAGAATCTGAAAACTGGTCAGACACAGAACATACATCTGAAAAAATCCCTGTTCTTAGGAGACACATCTACAGTTGAACCTCTACACAGAGGATGAGGGGCAGAGAGAAAATGAGTGTGCCCTTCAATTCTCACCAGTAAAGCTTCCCTACACAATAGAGTGTGATGCAAACAGAAGGCCACAACTAGTCAAGCTTCAAAGAGTGGGAGCCCCCAGAGTGTGTATCCCTGGATGGGGCCCCTATATTAAACTTCTCCGACCCATGGCTCAGGGATCATTGCCGAAGAGGGGGCAGAAAGATTGTAAGAGCCAGGGCTGGTGCATGAACATAGAGAAGCAGTGACTTACAATCGTCTGTAAGCTTTCACATGTAAACCTGTGGCAATGTAGGCATCAGACATGGGAGCCATGCCAACCGGGACAAGGTCTCGAAGCAGAGCAACAGAAATGGGTGGGGGACTGACTCTGGACTGAGAACTACAAGATACTGAGCACTATTGAGTAAGGAAGAGTATGCCTTATGTAGGATTCCTAGATGTGCTGACTAGACTCCAGTGGATCTATTTGCACAGGACATCTGAGTTTGGGAGCCTGACTGGATAGGGCTTAACTTGGATGTTATAATGCATGAGTTCTGATGGGGGTTTGGGGCATGGGGGGCTCTGGGCTTGATTTGGAACCATTGTATGAGTTGTACAAATGCTCAATAAAAATTTAAAAAGATTATTTATTTATTCATTTGTTTATTTGTCTTTGAAGCAGTCTCCCAAAGTGGAGGATGACCTTGAACTTCTAATCCCCCAGCCCCTACTTCTCAAGAGTTAGGAAGATTACAGACTCTGTTAAGTCTCTGCCTACTCTATACATCTTGACACTGGTGTATGCTTAGCTTGGGATGTTGCCTTTTCCAGGTTCTCTCAGTGAACAAAGCTTGGGATATAAACCCATATTTATACTCATTTCTCTGTCTAAACTGAAAACCATGACTTCACATGACCCTTTACATTGCAATCCAACCCTGTGAGTTTTCTCCTACCATAGTTGTGACTTCATTCTCTGACACCAGCGTAGCACTCACTGTATTTGATGACTGGCTCGTATGTACCAACCTCTTGATGACTGGCTCCGTATGTACCAACCTCTTATTGCTGCTGCCACATTTTCCTACCTCTCTCTCTTTCTCTCTTACTCTTTTAGCATTCTGTCTCCATAAGAAGGGTCACCTCCCCCAAAGAAACCCTCTCTCTTCCCCTGTGCTAAGTTATATGGTATTTTCCTCAGAGTCCTCTGACTCTCCCCTGGGCAGGGACGCCCTTGCTTTGGAGCCTGGCTCTCTGATCTCCCATGCTGTATCCTTCCTCTAGACATACCTCTTCCCCCAGTAGAGCCAGCTGAATCCAGCTGCCCCTCCACTCATTTCTTGCTTTGCCCACCCAAGCGTTAGCACTATTTCTGAAAGACTGTTCATTTTATTAAAATTTTAAAGATGGCTTAGGGGTTAAGAGCACTTGCTGTTCTTCCAGAGGACTTTGGTTCAGCTCCCAGCACACTCATGGGCGCTAAGAGGATCCATAAATCAAGTTCCAAGGGCTCTGACGCCCTTTTCTGCCCTCCATGGGCACTACATACATACCAGTAAACATTTTGGCAATCAAAACACTTGTACAAATAAGAATCAATAAATCATTAAAACTTTCCCAGTTTAGGGGCTGGAGAGATAGCCTAGCAGTTAAGAGCACCAACTGCTCTTGCAGAGGACCCGGGTTCGATCCCCAGCACCCACATGGTGTCTAACAACCGTCTGTAACTCCAATTCCAGGAGAACTCCAGTTCCAGGGGAATCCGAGACCCTCTTCTGACCTCCGCGGCATTGCACAAACCTACATGCAGACAGCACATTCATACACATACAAAAAAAATTTTTTAAATTTAAAAAACTTTCCCTGTTTATTATTTTCTCTTAAAAAATTTTTAACTCAGCAAGACAGATTCTATTTTTTTCTCTTTTTTTTTACTTGTCTATTTTTTTAATTTTTTAAAAATTTTATTTATTTCTGTATGTGTATGAATGTACTGTCTGCATGCAAGTCTGTGCACCCGTGTCATGCAATGCCGCAGAGGTCAGAAGAGGGTCTCGGATTCCTCTGGAACTGGAGTTCTCCTGGAATTGGAGTTTCAGATGGTTCTCAGCCGCCATATGGGTGCTGGGGATCGAACCCGGGTCCTGTAAGAGCGGTCGGCGCTCTTAACCGCTAGACCATCTCTCCAGCCCCTTCCCCTGCTTTCTAATAACTTCGGTGAATCACTTCCTGTTTGTGGGCTTTTTAAGGACTCTCCCACTTCTGAAGCTGTAACGCATGCATATTCAGAATCAAAGGATCTGGAGATCTAAGGCGGCTCTGAGACCTGGCCTTGTTCCTGAGTTCCCAGGGGATGCTGACCTTGCCAACCACAGAACACAGCTTTGAAACAAGGGCTTAGTGGTGCTCAACGATGGCTGCACACTAAAATCACTTGGGCAGTTTCGAACGTACAGTGCATCCAAGTCTCACTCCCAAGAGATGCTGACTCAAGNAGGAGTGGTATGGCTGGGTCGGGTGGCAAGTTCATTCCAAGTCTTCCAAGGGTTCTCCACACTACTTTCCATAGTGGCTGTATGAGTTTACATTCCCACCAGCAGTGGATGAGTGTTCCCCTTTCCCCACAACCTCTCCAGCACTTGGTATCATTTGTTTTCTTCATCCTAGCCAGTCTTATTGGAGTAAGATGATATCTTAAAGTGGTTTTCATTTGCATTTCCTTAATGATTAATGATGTCGACCACTTAAGGTGTTTCTCAGCCATCTCTAATTCCTCACTTGTAAAGTCTCTGTTCAGCTCTTTGCTCCATCTTTTGAGTGGGTTATTTGTTTTCTTTCTTCTTTGTTTTTTTGAGTAGTTTATATATTCTGGAAATCAATGCTTTGTCAGATGTATCTGCAGTGAAGATTTCCTCCTACTCTGTGGATTTTCTCTTCACTTCCTTGATTGTTTCTTTTGATATACAGAAGCTTTTGAGTTTAATGAGGTCCCATTTGTCAATTGTCGACCTTAATTCTTGCGCAACTGCTGTCTGATTTAGGAAGTCTTTTCTTACACCTATGTCTTGTAGTCTGCTGCCAACTTTTTCTTCTATTGCCCTCAGATTTTATTTTTGCAAAAGGTTGCCTTGCATGGTCAGTAAGATCCAGGAAGCATACCCTTTCTAAAATTTTATGTGTATGAGTGCTTCATGTATGCAATGCCTATAAAGGCCAGAAGAGGGCGTCAGAGTCCTTGGAACTGGATTTATGGATCCTTTTAGGGCCCATGTGGGTGCTAAGAACTGAACCTGGGTCCTCTGCAAGAGCAGCCAGTGCTTTTAACTGCTGAGCCATCTCTCCAGCATCTAGTTTATTATTCTCAGCTAGTCAGTCTGTAGTTTGACTTCTATCCAGGCATATCATTAAACTCATGTTACTCTTTTCTAGTTTGTTCTTCCTTTCCTTTCTCAGGTGTTTTTGTTTGTTTGTTTGTTTTTGTCTTTTTGAGACAGGGTCTCCCTGTAGCCCCAGCTGTCCTGGAACTCACTATGTAGGCCAGGCTGGCCTTGAACTCACAGAGATCTGCCTCCGCCTGCCTCTGCCTCCCGAGAGCTGGGATTAAAGGTATGCACTACCACACCCGGCCAGAGATAGAAATGTTAAAATGCATTTATTTTATTTTTAGTTAGCATGTATTAATTGCACATACAAATGGGGTTCAGTGTACTATTTCAGTACACCTACATCATGAATCAATCCACCCAGCTTCCCTATGTCCACTTCTCTACCTGGTCCCCAAATTTCTAGTAATCATGATTTTTGAAAGATTTTTAAATTTTACTTAAAATTTTTTATTTGTGTGTGTGTGTGTGTGTGTGTGTGTGTGTACGAACACACACAGGTAGAGACCAGAAGAGGGTGTCAGACATCCTGAAGCTGGAGTTACAGGTGATTGTGAGCTGTTGGATGTGGGTGCTGGGAATAGTATTTGGACCCTCTGGAAGACCAGATGAGCAGAAAGAGTCTTAATCACTGAGCCATCTCTGCAAAAAGAATTTTCCTTTATAAAATTAACATCTAACTTAACTAAGTTTTGTCCAGAAATTATGACCTATATGCATTGAAAACTGGCTGAGGTTTCCTTAACCAATTTTCATTAGTGTTTCATGTGTGAATGAGAAAAAAACCAAAAAAAAAAACAAAACCACTTTGTATCTTCTCACTGTGGGGTGCAGAACTCTCTTTATACATTAGGCTAAACTTGCTAATTGTGTTATTCAAATCTTCTGTATTCTTGCAGAATTCTTCTTCTGCTTGACCTATTTAAGAGAGATGTGATGAAACCCTCCCCCCTTTATGAAACAGTAAGAATTGCTCCTCACATCTTTATCAATTTTTTGCTTCATATACTTTATTAGGTGCACACAAGTTTAAAATTGCTACCACTTCCTGGAGAATTATGCCATTTATCATAATAGAGTGAGCTTTCTCATTTGTAATTATGTTCTATGACTAAAAGACCATTTTATCTAATATGACTATGTTCAGATACCTTTAAGGTTTTTTGTTTGGTTTTTTAATTCATGTAGGGCAGACTGGCCTGGGACTCCTATGTAATCCAAGATGACCTTAGTTCATGTAGGGCAGACTGGCCTGGGACTCCTATGTAATCCAAGACGACCTTGAACTCTTGATCCTTCCGCCTCCACCTCCCAAGTGCTGCAATTACAGGCTTGCACCACCAGGTCTTGATATATATTTTTATATTTCCACCAGGCGCGGTGGCACACACCTTTAATCCTAGCACTTGGGAGGCAGAGGCAGGCGGATCTTTGTGAGTTCAAGGCCAGCCTGGTCTACAGAGTGAGTTCCAGGACAGCTGGGGCTACAGGGAGACCCTAAGAAAAAAAAAAAAAAAAAAATATATATATATATATATATATATATATATATATCCTTGATTAGTCTTTTGCCATCCTTTTTATTTTAACATTTGAGTAAGTGCCCTTATATTTTAGGTAGGTTGCATATAAAACACTTATTTTTTAGATTTTTAGAAATTCAATATTCTTTTTTTTTTTTTTTGGGTCTTTTTGAGACATGGTCTCCCTTTAGTCCCAGCTGGCGTGGAACTCACTATGTAGACCAGGTTGGCCCTGAACTCACAGAGATCCACCTACCTCTGCCTCCTGAGTGCTGGGATTAAAGGTGTGTACCACCACGCCTGACTCAATATATACTTTCCTCTCTCTCTCTCTCTCTCTCTCTCTCTCTCTCTCTCTCTCTCTGGTGAGTGCAAGTGAGTGTGTGGGTCTGCACAGATGTAGAGCATCTGTGTCTTCTGTTGTTCCTCACCTTATTCCCTTAAGGCAGGGCCTCTCACTGAACCTGAAGCTTCATGTTTTGGCTCGGCTGACTGGCCAGCAAGCTCCCACGATCTGCCCATCTCTTCCTCTCATTTCTGGAGTTACAGGCCTGCACAGCCATGCTTGGCTATTCATGTGCATGCTGGGGAACTGAATTCTGATCCCCATGCCTGCAAAGCAAGCACTTTATCCAGTAAGCCACTTCTCCAGCCTGCTCACTTTCTTTTGAGAGAGGAATATAGATTTTATCATTTGAATTATTAATGTAATTGGAAGTATTCCTGCCAGTTTATTATGATTTTTTTTTTCGTCTTTTCGAGATGGGGTCTCCTTGTAGCCCCAGCTTTCCTGGAACTCACTCTGTAGACCAGGCTGGCCTTGAACTCACAAAGATCTGCCTGCCTCAGCCTCCCAAGTGCTAGGACTAAAGGCATGCACCACCACACCTGGCTATTACAATTTTTTTGAGGCAGGCTCTTGCTGTGTTGCCCAGGTTGGCTTCAAACTTTAGGACTCAAATAATCCTCCTGCTTCAGCCTCCTAAGGAGCTGGAAGTATAGCGTGCACTTAACACCACATGGTGGCTAATAACCATCTGAAACTCAAGTTCCAGGGTATCAGACAACCTCTTCTGACCTTCAAGGGAATTGCACCCACATGGTGCACTTATATACATGCAGGCAAAACACTCATACACATAAAAATATTAATAAATAAAATAATTTTATTGGTGGCACACACCTTTAATCCTAGCACTTGGGAGGCAGAGACAGGCAGATCTTTGTGAGTTCAAGGCCAGCCTGGTCTACAGAGTGAGTTCCAGGATGGCTGGGGCTACAGGGAGACCCTGTCTTGAAAAGACCAAAAAAAAATTTTTTTTATAAAAAATAATTGAAGCTGGGCGTGGTGGCGCATGCTTTTAATCCCAGCACTCAGGAGGCAGAGGCAGGCAGTTATCTGTGAGTTCAAGGCCAGCCTGGTCTACAGAGCATGTATTAGTCACTTTTCTGTTGCTGTGATAAAGCACCATGACCAAGGAACTTATAAAAGGAAGAGTTTGAGCTTATGATTGACGGTTCCAGGGAATTAGAGTCCATTGTGGCGGGAGGCATGGCGGCTGGAGCTGGAGCAGCAAGCTGAGGGTCACATCTCGCAAAGAGCACGGGAAGCAGAGAGAGAGACTGGAGACCACGAGGCTTGTTAAACTCACTAAGCCTGCCCCCAATAACATACTTCCTCTTGCACAGCCACACCTTCTAAGATCTCCAAAAAGAGTGCCACCAACTGGAGACAAATGTCTGAATACTTGCAGCCTATGGAGGACACTCATTCAAACCACCACAGAGCAAGTTCCAGGCCAGCTGGGACTAAAGGGAGACCCTGTCACAAAAAGACCAAAAAAAAAAAAANAAAAAAAAAAAAAAAAACAAACAAAAAAAAACAACAAAAAAACCAAAACAACAAAAAAATTGGAATCTTGGGGCCAGTGAAATGTATCAATGGGTAAAAGTGCTTACTGCCAAGCCTGACGGCTGAACTAATCACCAGGATCCACATGGTGGAAGGAGAGAGCCAACTCCTGAATGTTGGCCTCTGACCCCCACATGCATTCTATGCACACGGGCATTCTCTCCACCCCCAATAAATTAAATACATGCAAAAAAATTGAACGAATGCTGTATGTGGTGGTACATGCTTATAATCCCAGCATTTGGAGGAAGAGGTAGGCAGGAGTACTGTTGTAGATTCTAGATGAGCTTGGTGAATGGAGCAAGTTTCAGGCCAGCCAGGGATACATGGGAAAGCCTGGTCTTAAAAATTAATATTCTTGGGACTGGAGAGATAGCCTAGTGGTTAAGAGCACAGACTACTCTTGCAGAGGACCTGGGTTCAATCCCCAGCACCCACATGGCAGCTAAGAACCATCTGAAACTCCAATTCCAGGAGAACTCCAGTTCCAGGGGAATCCGACACCCTCTTCTGACCTCCGCGGCGTTGCACGACACGGGTGCACAGACCTGCATGCAGACAGTACACTCATACACATACAAAAATAAATTTAAAAAATGAAAAAAAGAAAGGGTTTATTTAAAAAAATTAACATTAGTTTTTTCTTTCTTTCTTCCTTTTTTTGGGGGGTCTTTTTTAGACAGGGTCTTCTGTAGCCCATGCTGGCCTGGGACTCATTATGCTGGCCTTGAGCTCACAGAGATCCACCTGCCTCTCCCTCCCAAGTGCTGGGATTATAGGTGTGCACCACCACACCCAGCTATGAATCTTTCTGTTAAGAAGAAAATAACTGGACCGGAGAGATATCTTGGTGGTTAAGAAAGTTTGCTGCTCAATCATGAAGACTAGGATTTGGATCTCAGTACCCATGGCCCCCAAACACCTATAACCCCAGGTCCAAGGGTTAGAATGGCCTCTGAATGCTCATAGGCTCAGTCTCCTTTACAGGTAAACAAACAAACAAACAAACAAACAAACAAACAGAGCTGGGCGTGGCGGCAGAAGCCTTGAGTTCCAGCACTCGGGAGGCAGAAGCAGGTGGATCTTTGGGAGTTCAAGGCCAGCCTGGTCTATATAGGGAGTTCCAGGCCAGCTGGGGCTACAGGGAGACCCCATTTCAAAAAGACAAAAAAAATAAAAGGAAGAAGAAAGTAATCATATCATATTGATATGAGATTGTTTGCCCTTTATTAATAGTTTCATATTACGGGGCTGGAGAGATGGCCTAGTGGTTAAGAGTGCCGACTGCTCTTGCAGAGGGCCCGGGTTCGATTCCCAGCACCCACATGGCGGCTGAGAACCGTCTTTAACTCCAGTTAATAAATAAAATAAAAAAAAATACTTTCATATTATAAGAATTTTTGGTGGTGGGGATCAAACCCAGGACCTTACATGCTGGGCAAATGCTCTACCACTGAACTGCTTCTCCAGTCCTCCCCTTGGACTATTTATTTATTTATTTACGTGTATGAATGTACTGTCTGCATGCCGGTCTGTGCACCCGTGTCGTGCAGTGCTGCGGAGGTCGGAAGAGGGTCTCTGATTCCCCTGGAACTGGAGTTAAAGACGGTTCTCAGCCACCATGTGGGTGCTGGGGATCGAACCCGCATCCTCTGCAAGAGCAGTCGGTGCTCTTAACTGCTAGGCCATCTCTCCAGTCCCCAGACTTTTAAAAACAAATGCAAACATTTCTTTTCTTTTCTTTTCTTTTCTTTTCTTTTTTTTTGTCTTTTTGAGACAGAGTCTCCCTTTAGTCCCAGCTGGCCTGGAGCTCACTATGTAGACTGGGCTAGCCTTGAACTCACAGAGATCCACCTGCCTCTGCCTCCCAACTGCTAGGATTAAAGGCTTGCACCACCATGTCTGGTGCAAACATTTATTTTCATTTTTATTTATTTATTTTGATTTTTGATTTTTTAAAAAATTTTTATTTTTGTATGTGTATGAATGTACTGTCTGCATGTAGGTTTGTGCCCCCATGTCGTGCAATGCCGCGGAGGTCAGAAGAGGGTGTCAGATTCCCCTGGAACTGGAGTTCTCCTGGAATTGGAGTTTCAGGCAGTTCTTAGTCACCATGTGGGTACTGGGGATCGAACCCGGGTCTTCTGCAAGAGTAGTCGGTGCTCTTAACCGCTAGGCTATCTCTCCAGCCCCATTGATTTTTGATTTTTAATTTAATTTTATTTAATTTAATTTTATTTTTTATTAAAAATTTTTTTTTAATTTTATTTATTTCTGTATGTATGAATGTACTGTCTGCATGCAAGTCTGTGCACCTGTGTCGTGCAACGCCGCGGAGGTCAGAAGAGGGTCTCGGATTCCCCTGGAGCTGGAGTTCTCCTGGAATTGGAGCTTCAGACGGTTCTCAGCNTCAGCTGGCTTGAAGAAGCTGTGATGAAGCCAGACTGTAGGAATGACGTACAATATGGGCATAATTGAACTAAAAATTTTCACCAAAGGTTGAAACCCCAAAGTTACTGCAGACAAACTTACTGAGCCACGTGTTCCTCTTGTGATCTGAGTGTATGATCTTAATCCCTCAGGAACCAAGACAGTGTAAGGTGGAGTGTGGAATTAATGCATGACTAATAAAAAAAAAAAAAAAAAGACCAAAAGCAACAAAGTGTGGGGCAGGGCAGAGATAAATGGTGACAGAGAGCCGGATAAGATAGAGAAAGAAAACCTGACTACGTGAAGACGGAGCCAGGGACACGGTGGCTTCTAGAAGCTGAAAACGGCAAGAAAGCAGAACCTCTGTCAGCAGGAAGGAAGCAGCCCTGCCCACACCCTGATTTCAGCTCCAGAGACTCATTTCAGACTTTTCCAGAAGTGTTAAAGACTAACGTGTTTTTTTAAGTCACAAAGTTTGTGGTAACTTGTGACACCAGAAATGAAAATACAGTGAGGATTCTGGTTTTTCTTTTTTTTTTTTTTTTATCTTTTTGAGACCAGAGCCCCTGCAGCCCCGCTTGCCTGGAACTCACTCTGTAGATCAGGCTTGCTTGAACTCACAGACATCCACCAAGCCTCTACCTCCTGAGTACTGGGATCAGACATTGAGCCACCAGCCCCCCAACAATTGAATAATATACTTGCCCCTGGTACAAAAAAAAAGTAAACAAGATAATCACATTACTAGAGAACAGCAGCCTCCTTGCCCCACCCCACCCCTTTCCCCCCCTCCCACTAGGAAACCACACCCAGGGCTTTTGGTAGAATTCTCTCCATTCGTCTACTCTTCTATATATCTGTGTCCCAATTTGGCTGCATCTTAATTTTCCAGTTTTAGTCATTGTCTGCTGGTTTCCACCGTAGAGGACAAGGATTGAACTCTTTCACATAACACATAACATGCATATGCACACAGCTTCACAAGTTTATGGAAGCAGAGGCAGAAAAATTTTAAGAGCCAGAGGGGATGGATGACCACAGGAAATGGTCTTCCAGACAGCTGGTAAGTTACTCATATGAACTCACAGCAATGATGACAGCATGCACACAATGATGACAGCAAGCCCTATGCAAGCTCAAACCAGACAAAATCCCAGCATAGACATGGGGAAGTGGGTGAGAAATTCTAACCCAAAGCCAGGCAAGGTGATGTACATTTTTGATCTTAGCACTCTGGAGGCAGAGGCAGGTGAATTACTGTAAGATTGAGGACAGCCTGATTCACATGATAAGTTTCAGGCCTGCTGGGGCTATAGCAGGGAGACCCTGTCTCCAAATGGAGGAGGTAAAGAAGAAAGACGAACGAGAAAGAGAAAGAACGAAAGAAAGAAAAAAGAAGACAGAAAGAAGAAAGAAAGAAATAAAAGAAAGAAGGAAGTGAAGGAAGGAAGGAAGGAGGAAAGGAAGAAGGAAGGAATGAAGGAAGGAATGAAGGAAGGAAAGGAAGAAGGAAGGAAGGAAGGAAGGAAGGAAAGAGGGGAGGGAAGAGGAAGAGGAAGAGGAAGAGAGAGGAAGGGAAGGAAGCCTAACGTAACCTAAGAAACTTTTGGCAATTGAGGCTGCTGGGATGTGAAGGAGGACAGTGTCTTACAGGGATTGGACTCTTGGTGGGCCCAGTGGATGGACCCCACACTGAAGAACAAATTCAGAACTCCGTTTTATATGTTCTATTATATTCATAATATGTATAAATATATCTATGAGAGTAGACTTACCTTGGCCAGGGGCAGTGGGCGAAGGTTGGATTGGGCCGGGATATCTAAAATCATCAAATCTCTATGTATGAAATTTAAAACCTTCAATTAAAAAATAAAATAGGGGTGGGGATATTGGAGGATGAGCCTAGCGGTAAGCACGCGCCCCGTACCGCTTCTTACAGGGGACCCGGGTTGTATCCCCAACACCCACATGGCGAAAAAAAAAAAAAAAGAAAAACCAGAATCCTCACTGTATTTTCATTTCTGGTGTCACAAGTTACCACAAACTTTGTGACTTAAAAAAACACGTTAGTCTTTAACACTTCTGGAAAAGTCTGAAATGAGTCTCTGGAGCTGAAATCAGGGTGTGGGCAGGGCTGCTTCCTTCCTGCTGACAGAGGTTCTGCTTTCTTGCCGTTTTCAGCTTCTAGAAGCCACCATGTCCCCTGGGCTCCCCGTCTTCACAGCTAGTCAGGTTTTCTTTCTCCTATCTCATCCGGCTCTCTGCCACCATATTTCTGCCCCTGCCCCAACTCTCTGTTTGCTTTTTGGTCTTTTTTTTTTTTTTTATAGTCATGCATTTGAATTCACACTCCACCTTACACTGTCTTGGTTCCTGAGGGATTAAGATCATACACTCAGATCACAAGAGGAACACGTGGCTCAGTAAGTTTGTCTGCAGTAACTTTGGGGTTTCAACCTTTGGTGAAAATTTTTAGTTCAATTATGCCCATATTGTACGTCATTCCTACAGTCTGGCTTCATCACAGCTTCTTCAAGCCAGCTGAATTGGGACATTGTATATGTCTTTGATGTTAGGTTCACTTTGAAGGGAGACTGGGCGCAGAGAGGAGAAAAATGTCAGGACTCCAATGAAAAGGAAGTCAGGTTTATTTCCGGCATGGCGGCTGGCCTGCCTGTGTAGGGATTAGGATGACCAGCCTTTTTTGTTTTTTTTGAGAGAGCGTGTCCCTGCAGGTCCAGCTGGCCTTGAACTCACTTTGTAGAGCAGGCTGGCCCCAAACTCACAGAGATCTATCTGCCTCTGCCTCCTGAGTCCTGGGGTCAACAGCTCTCAGATGTTATGACGTGGAGCGGTGGACTCATGGGTTCGTTATTTACATAAAGACGAGCAAAGTGAAGTAAACCAAATGGAAGAGATATGCACAGGCTAAGCAGGGATAGTGTGTTCCCAACTAGAGAGAAGTATTCACAGCTGACCACATCCCAGAAGTCCTGGAAATTTTTATTAGTTTTAAGTTGCAGGACTAAGGATGTAGTTCAATAGTGGAACACTTACACAGCGTACATGAAACTCTAGGTTCAATTCTTGTATCTATCTATCATCTATCTATCTATCTATCTATCTATCTATCATCTATCTATCATCTATCTATCTATCTATCTATCTATCTATCTATCTATCTATCTATCTACCTAGCAATCATCTGGCTATCATCTACCAAAGCGTAGATAAATAGCTCTGTAAGTGATCACCTGTCTTCCTCTGTTTCTTCTTCCTGGACCACTTATAATATAACCATTGGACCTTCTGGATGAATTCTGTTTTCTCTCCTGTTTCCATCCATTTGTCTATCTCAATGCTTCATTTGTGGGGTGATTTCCTGCATTTTAATTTCTAACTCTAGGGGCTGGAGAGATGGATCAGGGGTTAAGAGCACTTCCTGTTCTTGCAGAGGACATGGGTTCAGTTCCCAGCACTCACATGGAGGCTCATAACCCTTCTTCTGGCCTCTGCAGGCCTTTACATACATATGGGCAAAACACTTATATATATATAAAATAAGAATAAAGTGTTTGGGGGGCGGAAGGTGAGCCCACTTGGTATGCACAATAACATAGGTTCCATACCCAGCACTGCAAACAAAACAAAAACCAAGTAAACAAAACCAACAACAAACAAGCAAAACCAACAAATCCTCCAACCCCTTTCTCTCTTGTGGTTTTAATTTTTTTTTTTTTTTGGTCTGTTTGAGACAGGATCTCCCTTTAGTCCCAGGTGGCCTGGAGCTCGCTATGTAGACCAGGCTGGCCTTGAACTCACAGCCTAAGACGGTTCTTAGCTGCCATGTGGGTGCTGTGAATCGAACCCAGGTCCTCTGCAAGAGCAGTCAGTGCTCTTAACCACTGAGCCATCTCTCCAGCCCTGTGGTTTTAATTTTCTAAAAGCTCATTTAAAAAAATATTGGGGTGGGGGGGAGAGATGACTTAGCAGTTAAGAGCACTGGCTGCTCTTGCAGAGAACCTGCATTCAGTTCCTAACACCCAAACGGAGGCTAACAGTTAGTAACTCCAGTTCCAGGGGGATCCAACACCCTCTTCTGGCTTCCATGGGCATTGCACTCATGGGCCTATTTACATACACCCAGGCAAAACACTCACATACCTAAACTAAAAATAAGTAAAAATTTTAAATTAAAGAAATTCTTGGGTGCTCGCTTCAGCAGCACATATACTAAAATTGGAATGATACAGAGAAGATTAGCATGGCCCCTGCGCAAGGATGACATGCAAATTCGTGAAAAAGTTAAAAAAAAAAAAGAAATTCTTGATTGTAGACCAGACCGGCCTCCAATTTGTGTCAACATCTTCTGTCTCCCAGGGGCTGGGGCTGGAGAGGCTTTTACCTCTGGACTGACTGCTTCTTTGTTTACTGCTTGTTGATCTATTTACTGTCTTCGTGTTGTTCCTAATCCTCTCTACCTTTTTGTGCACAAATGCCTTCTCAGCAATACTTCAATAATAATCTATTGATTCAATTAAAAAATTATATGGGTTGGGGATGTAGCTCAGCCAGAATGCCTGCCCAGCATGCACAAAGCCCTGGGTTTGATCCAGAGTCCTG
This sequence comes from Rhizomys pruinosus, assembly GCA_009823505.1. Lineage (NCBI taxonomy): Eukaryota > Metazoa > Chordata > Mammalia > Rodentia > Spalacidae > Rhizomys > Rhizomys pruinosus. The sequence goes on from VZQC01002915.1 coordinate 37,177, forward strand.
TAGAAAGCCAGTAACAAAGAGCATGCCTGTAATCGCAGCACTTACTTAGGAGGCGGAGGCAAGAGAAGCAGAAGTCCAAGGTAATTTGTTGTTTCCCATCAATTTGACAACTGAGATTAACCCTCCTAGGTGGTAAGACAGCTCAACGGTCGGAAATTGATTTGTTTTGTCTTCCTGCTTGTTCTGTAGTAAAAATGGAGATAGAATTCTGGGTTTATAAAGTTCTTTCCCCCTCAGAATTTTGCCCTCTTGTATCTGATGTCAAAAAAGAAAACAAAGCACCTGGAGATGTGGCTCAGTGGTGAAGTGCTTACCCAACGTACC
>VZQC01002915.1:42500-55669 GCA_009823505.1 Rhizomys pruinosus
CCTCTGGAGTGCTGGGGTTAATGGTGTGTTCCTACCTGCCTAGATTAATTAAATTTTTTTGGTCTTTTTGAGACGGGTCTCCCTTCCATCTCAGCTGGCCTGAACTCTGATATGGTAGACCGGCTGGCCTTTGAAAACTCCAGAGATCTGCCTGCCTCTGCCTCCCAAGTGCTGGGATTAAAGGCATGTGCCACCAAGGCAGAGTCATTTTAATTTTTAAAAGATTTATTTTTATTTTGTGTGCTGTGTGTATGTGCATGCCGTTAGCAGAGGCCAGAAGAGGGCATCTGATTTCGAGGAGCTGTAGTTACAACAGTTGTGAGCTGCTTCGTGCAGTGCTGGGTTTTTCTGGGTCCTGAGCAAGTGCTCTTAGTTGCTGAGCCATCTCTTCAACCCTAGTTAATTTAGTTCATTTTGTTTTGTTTTTACCCCCAATAAGAAGCTCACTTATTTTCTAAAGAACAAAACACTGACATTGTCCAGAAAATTTTAACAGGTTTACTTATTTAAAACAATATTTATTACTTTTTGTTTTAATTTTAAGTATTATTTTTTTTTTTTTGGTCTTTTCAAGAGAAGGGTCTCCCTGTAGCCCCATCTGTCCTGGAACTCAACTCTGTAAGAACAGGCTGGCTTTGAACTCACAAAGATCGCCTGCCCTGCCTCCCAAGTGCCAGGATTAAGGGGTGCGCCAAACCCAACGCCCGGATTATTGTTTGGATATTTTTACGTGTATCAGTGTATTCTGGTGTATGTAAGTGCACCTGTGTGGTCAATGCCCTCAGAGGTCAGAAAGAGGTGTTGGTTTCCCTTAACTGGAGTTGGATGTGTGACCAATGTGGCGAACTGAATCCGGTTCCTCGGCAAGAGCAGTCAGTGCTCTTAACAGCCAAGCCATCTCTCCAGCCCCCAGGTTTACTTATAATTGTTGTAAAGTTGAACTGATGAAATTTGTTCACTGAAACATTTTGATTTACACTAATGCTTTATATCCTAAATTTCTGTTAAAAATTCACATACAAGCCAGGGTGGTGGCACGCACCTTCAATCCCATTACTCCAAAGGCACAGACCACTGAATCCCTGAGATTGAGGCCAGCCTAGTATACATAGTGAGTTCCAGGCCAGCTGGAGCTATAGGGAGACTGTGTCTCAAACAACAAACACCCTCCCCCCCAAAACAAAACAACAAAAAAGAAAATGAGAAACTACCACTGGCTGATCTGTGTCACTCTTTTTTCCACTTACACTCATATACTTAGGTAGTTTTTGTTGTTTTATTTTTAAATTTTATGTAAGTGTGTACCAGGTGTGTGCAATGCCCAAGGAGGCCAGAAGATGGCGTCGGATTTCCTGTAATTGGAGTTAAGGACAGTGTGGGTCTTACTTTGTATCCCTGGCTTGCCTGGAACTCATTATGTACACCAGGCTAATCTTGATCTCAAGAGATCCTTCTGTCTCTGCCTCACAAGTGCTGAGATTAAAAGCATGTGCCACCACACCCAGCCACAGCAGCTACTGCTCCCCCCCATCTCCCTTCCCTCTTCTCCTAGGGTCTGGCATATTCTTTTCTTTTCTTTTTTTTTTTTTTTTTTTTTTTTTTGAGGGGCCTTTTTTTTTTTTTGTCTAGCTGTCCTGGAACTTGCGCGGTAGACCAGGCTGGCCTTGAACTCACAAAGATCCGCCTGCCTCTGCCTCCCAAGTGCTAGGATTAAAGGTGTGCACCACCACACCCGGGTTGAGTCTGCATATTTCTTATTGAACAAAGCAACTCATTCCTGTAGAGCAGTTATAAATTAGATTCTCAGATGGGTGTGGTGGTAACATGCCCTTAATCCCAGAACTCAGAAAGCAGAAGGAAGTGGAAATCTGTGAGACTGAGGCTAGCCCAGTCTACATAAAGAGTTCCAGGCCAGCTGTCATTCCAGGAACACATGGTCTCAAAAACCAAAAACAAGTGTCCTTAATCCCAGCACTCTAGATCTCTGTGAGACTGAGAAAAGCCTGATTTACTTAGTGAGTTCCAGCCCCGCTGGGGCTGCAAGGAGACCCTATGTCAAAAAGATAAAGAAACCCAACAACAACAACAAAAAGTCTGCATGGGGTGGCACTTGCCTTTAATCTCAGCACTCAGGAGGCAGGGGCAGGTGGGTATCTGTGAGTTCAAGACCAGCCTGGTCTACTAGTGAGTTTCAAGTCAGCTGGGGCGATGGGGAGACCCTGTCTCAAAAAGACAGAAAACAAAACAACAACAAAAAAACAACGCCCCCTCCATAACCCCACTCCACCCCTAACAAAACAAAATTTAGATTCCCAGTTAAACATGGTCCAACTCCAGATGTGGAAGCTTCAGCTCCCTCTGAAGCCAGGTGCTGACTACGATTCAGCACAAATAGCAGAGCTGTGGTTTTTGAATCCTATGCTCCCAGCTCAGTTCTCCTCCGGCGTTTTTTCTCGAAGTTGTATCTGATTGTGTTACTGGTTTTCATTTAAATCCACTTACAGCATGAAAACCACATCTGGTGGTTACTAAAAGACGTTGCACATTCCTGTAGCCTTTGTGATCTGTGTGTATGTCACATTCCTGTAGCTTTGTGTTGTACATACTGTTTGTAAACCAGGATGTCGAATTCCGGTAGCCTTTGAGTTTGTTATCTGTAAACCATGTTATTTGTAATCCAGCTACTTGATTTCCACTTTCACAGGGGTATGAAAGACCCCAAAGACTCAGTCTAGATGCTGACTCCTTTATGGAACGATCTGTGGGTCAGCCCACTAATAGGTTAGCCCACTATTATGAATAAACTCCTTCTCCTGACCTGACTTTGACTTTGGTCTCATGAGTTTTCCCTTAACACATTGGAGAATAGAACTACTTTGCTTTTGTTTCTTGGCCAAGAATCACTTGATTCTGAAAGTCTTGTGAGAAAACATGAAGAGAAACTGTGGTGGTTAGAATGAGAATTGTTAGGTCTGGGCTTCCCAGAATCCCAAGGACACGGGTGCCCACTTCCTCCAGAGGCTGTTAATCTTCTGATCTCTTCCCAGGTACCTGAGGTCCCCCCATGGCTATAAGTGGGTGGGCCCCAGGCGCCATCTTGCCTCTGCCTTTGCCCCTTGTCATGCTGTCCGTTCCCACCACGTGTCTGCAGGCGGTCTGTGCTGGCAGTCCCACATGGAAGTAAAACATGTTCCTGGAGTGACTTAAGCCTCATGTGCCTTTTTATCTGGGGGCTGGGCGTTTGCACCTTTTTATAATCTAACAAGAATGTGGGGCTGGAGAGATGGCCCAGTGGTTAAGAGCACTGACTGCTCTTGCAGAGGACCCAGGGTTGATTCCTAGCACCCTGATGGTGGCTGAGAACCATCTTTAACTCCAGTTCCAGGGGACTCCGACGCCCTCTTCCGCGGCATTGCATGGCACGGGTGCACAAACCTACATGCAGACAGTACACTCATACACATAAATAAAAATTAAAAAAAATCTAACAGGAATGTCCCCCATAGGCTTTAAGTATTCAGACATTTTGTCCCCAGTTAGTGGTGCTGTTTTGGGAGATCTTAGAATGTGTGGCCATACTGGAGGAAGTATGTCACTAGGGGTGGGCTTAGTGTATTCAACAAGCCTTGCAGTCTCCAGTGTCTCTCTTGGCTTCCTGTGCTTACTGGAGATGTGAACCTTGGCTTTCTGCTCCAGCCCTGGTCACCATGCCTCCCACCACAATGGACTCTTAATTCCCTGGAACTGTCAGTCATAAGCTCAAATAAACTCTTCCTTTTATAAGTTCCCTTGGTCATGGTGGTTTTATCATAGCAACAGAAAAGTGACTAATACAGAAACCAAGTCAAATGTTGACTTTCCAGAGAAAAGCAGACAAGAGCCTAGTCTTATTAAGAACTGTGCCCTGTGGACCCACAAAGTGAAAATCATTTTTATATTTCACTATGAACAAGAAGACTAGACATTGCTCACCATTTATTAACTATTGCTAATATTTTTACGGTCATTCTATACGTGTGTTCATGATAAAATTGAAATGAGGAACATTCTACTTTGTAACTTTGTTTTTCAGGTAACAAAAAATTATAACATTTTTGAAAAAGATTTATTTGCCCCAGCACTGGAGGCAGAGGCAGGTGGATCTCTGTGAGTTCAAGGCCAGCCTGGTCTACATAGCAAGTTCTAGGCAAGCTGGGGCTATAGGGAGACCCTTTCTCTTTTTTCTTTCTTACTTCCAGGTCTTGTTCTGAAGGGAGACCCTTTCTCAAAAAAGATTTACTTATTTAGTCTTTATTTAATAATGTGTATGTGTGTGCTGAATGTATGTGTACACATATACACATTATTAAATATACTGTTATATTTGTACAAAAGCCTACAGAGATCAGAAGAGGTCATTGGATCCCTTAAAACTGGGGTTACAAGTAGTTTTGAGTCACCATATGGGTGCTGAGAACTGAACCCAAATCCTCTGTGAGATCAGCCAGTGTTCTTAACTACTGAGCTATCTTTCCAGCCCTGGTTGATAACATTTTTGCATGTAATTAAATATTACTGGTTGTTGGTGGTTGCACATACCTTTAATCCAAAACTTAGGAGGCAGATACAGAAGGATTAAGAATTCAAGGTCATTTTCTGCTACATATTGAGTATAAGGTCAGCCTGGACTACCCAAGATCCTGTCTCAAAAACAATGAAGAATTGGAGAAACGGCTTAGTAGTTAAAAGCACTGTCTGCTCTTGTAGGAGATTCAGGTTCAATTTCTACTGCTCTCATGGTAGCTAATAACTGTCTATAACTCCAGGTTCAGGGGATCTGACATCCTTTTCTTGTCTTTTTTGGGCATTACACAGTACACTTACATACATGCAGGTAAAGCACTCATATACACAAAATAAAAATTAACTTTAAAAGATGAAAAGAGCCAGGTGTGGTGGTGCACACCTTTTATCCCAGCACTCAGGAGGCTGAGGCAGGTGGATCCCTGTGAGTTCAAGGCTATCCTGATCTACATGAGATCTACAGGCCAGCTGGGGCTATAGGAAAAACAAACAAATCTTTAACAGCTTTTATTTATTTATTTTTTAAAATATTATTTATTTTTTATGTGTATGAATGAACTGTCTGCATGCAGGTTTGTGCACCCATGTCATGCAATGCTGCTCAGGTCAGAAGAGGGTGTCGGATTCCCCTGGAACTGGAGTTAAAAACGGTTCTCAGCCGCCATGTGAGTGCTGGGGATCGAACCTGGGTCCTCTGCAAGAGCAGTTGGTGCTCTTAACCGCTAGGCCATCTCTCCAGCCCCTAAATGTTCTATTTATTTATTTATTTTTAATTTTATTTATTTTTGTATGTATATGAATGTACTGTCTGCATGCAGTTTGTGCACCCGTGTCATGCAATGCTGCGGAGGTCAGAAGAGGGCATCGAATTCCCCTGGAATTGGAGTTAAAGATGGTTTTCAGCTGCCATGTGGGTGCTGGGGATCGAACCCGGGTCCTCTGCAAGAGCAGTTGGTGCTCTTAACCACTAAGCCATCTCTCCAGCCCCCTTAACAGCTTTTAAATGTGTATATATCATTATATCATTTGGATTTACCTTAGCTTATTTTGATAAACAAGGGCCAATAGGTTCCACTTTCCCTGAGTCATTCTGGGAATGATTGTTTGCTTGCTTCAGGTACTTCTCCTTGATTGGTAACTTTAATGGTCATGTTAAACTCTGATTGGCTGTTGTGCTTTTTTATTTGAGACAGGGTCTCCCTATACCCCACTGGCCTGGAACTGACTCTGTAGACCAGGCTGGCCTTGCACTCACATATATCTGCCTGTCTCTTCCTCCTGTGCCCTAGGATTAAAGGCATGTGCCACCATGCCTGGATTAAAGACAGTTCTTTTTTTTTTTTTTTAAGGATCAATGGGTTTATTTTTGGTTTTCAGTTTGAGGTTATAGTTCACCTTGGTGGAAAAGGAATGGTGGCAGAAGCATCTGCAGTCAGGAAGCAGAGGTAGCTGGTCACATTGCATCTGCAGTCAGGAAGCAGAGGGAGATGGTCACATCGCATCTGCAGTCAGGAAGCAGAGGTAGCTGGTCACATCGCATCTGCAGTCAGGAAGCAGAGGTAGCTGGTCACATTGCATCTGCAGTCAGGAAGCAGAGGTAGCTGGTCACATTGCCTAATTGGGTAATTGGCACTAGCACCACAATGAGGGATACCATTTGTAGTTTTTTTTCTGGGACTGTGTGACTTCACCACTCAGCATGATTCCCTCCTATCTCAGCCATTTTCTTGCAAATCTCGTGAAAGGTCGTCACCTTGCTTTACTGCTGCATAGAACTCCTTGTGTAGATGGTACCACATTTTCTCGATCCATTCGTCCAGTTGAGGGGAAATTAGGTTTTGGTTACAGCCTTGGCTATGTGAAGAGAGCGCAATAACATGGCCGGTGCATGGTAAAGTCTCATGTTAAAGAAGTTCGAGCCGTGCAATGTGGGCTGGAAAGAACTCGGGTCCTCTCGCAAAGAGGAGTCCAGCGCGCTCTTAACCGGCTAGCCATCCTCTCCAGGCCCACGGCTGCTGGTACTTTAAAAAAAAGCCCTGTAAGCCGCGTAGGGGCGCACACCTTTAATTCCAGCACTTGGGATGGCAGAGGCAGCGGGCTTGTGGTGAGTTGTCAAGGGCCAGCCCTGGTCTACAGAGAGCGTAGTTCAGCAGCTCGGGGGCAACAAGCAAACCCGGTCGCCGAAAAGAAGACCAAAAGCCTGTAAGCTGCACTCTTCGAGCCACACACACCCAAGTTGAGTGATTGGCCCAGGTCATAATTAAATTAAATCCTTATTTATTTGATTTACTTTGAGAGCAGGGTTTCTTCATAGCCCCTGCTGCCCTGGAACTTGCTGTGTAGACCAGCTGGCCTTGAACTCACAGAGATCCATCAGCCTCTGCCTCCCAAGTGCTGAGAAATTAAAGGTGTGCCACCACCTTAATACACTTTTTAATTTTCTTTTTATTAGTTATTTTATTATTTATTTATTTTTTATTCTTAAGGGGATTTATAACAATAGAATGACACAGTTTTTTGCAGATAACATGATGTTACTCAGTATGTCATACAATGAAGTAATTGGTGCATTTTGCAAGTATCTATGTCCAAATTTTGAACAACCCAAGGTTCCCATAGTCCAGTTGGAGAAGCTTGTATGCACAGGCATGTTGATCAGTTAGGAGTCCAGACTATATTCCTGTAGTCTCACGATTCACCCCTATCTCTCTGCAGCCCTTACAATCTACCATGCCTCCTCTTCCGCAGTTTGTTCCCTGGGCTTTGGGAAAGGGGCACAGTGGGTGAGAAGAAAACAGTCTAATTTCTTTGGAGTTGTCATTTTGGACTTTAGTCTGTTCAGGTTGTTTCCCTTCATGGGTTGACAGCTTTTCCAGTGATACCCTTTTTAGTCATACTAACAAAGCAGAAGCTATTGGATGTACAGGCAGGCGTGGTGGTGCACGCCTTTAATCCTAGCACTTGGGAGGTAGAGGCAGGCGGATCTTTGTGCATTCAAGGCCAGCCTGGTCTACAAAGTGAGTTCCAGGACAGCTGGGGCTACAGGGAGACCCTGTCTCGAAAAGACCAAAAAAATAAAAATAAAAAAAAATTAAATCCTTCTTTAAACTCCACGTGGTCTAGTGAGTGGTCTTTGCTCCGTTATGACTTTACAACAGTTCCTATAACTTCCTTGTTATTAATATATTGGGACAAATGCCCATGTTTTCATTATTTTTTTTCCTCTTTGGGCAAATTCATGTGAATTCAATGATTGAAGCAAGGAGACATCAAAAGAAAAAAAAAGAAAAAACAAACGGATCAAGTCAGGTGTGGTGGCACACGCCTTTAATCCTAGCACTTGGGAGGTCTCGAAAAGACCAAAAAAAAAGAAAAAAGATCCATTTGATATGAAAATAGTCAAATGATCCTCAGGTAAGAATTATTACTGATCATTCCCATAAATAAAATACACAGGCTGTGTATGAGTCTGTTTTCTCACATACTTATCAACCATAAGATTTGTGAGTTCTGAAATCCTTCCTAAAAATAATCTTATATCCCCAATGTTTTAATTTGCATTTCTCTGATTATAACTGAGATAGAATATTAAAATGTTTTCAGAGTTTAAAAAATTAACTAGCTTTTAATTGAAAAGCTAATTCATGTACATGGGAAAATTATCAAATAGCATACAAAACTATGCTATGGAATAGTATAGTTTCTGCCCTGGAGCCAGAGTTCCCTGGGGCAGCTGCTATCAGTGTCTTGTTTCTCCTTCCAGAAATACTATGCACATAAATAATCACAAATGCAAGTATAAACAAATGTATGTTTATGTGAATGTTTGTTCTAGTTTCCTTTTTTTTAATTTTTTAAAATTTTATTTATTTCTGTATGTGTATCAATGTACTGTCTGCATGCGGTTTGTGCACCCGTGTCGTGGAATGCTGCGGAGGTCAGAAGAGGGCGTCGGATTCCCCTGGAACTGGAGTTCTCCTGGAATTGGAGTTTCAGACGGTTCTCGGCTGCCATGTGGGTGCTGGGGATCGAACCCAGGTCCTCTGTAAGAGCGGTCGGTGCTCTTAACCGCTAGGCCATCTCTCCAGCCCCTGTTCTAGTTTCCTTTTAAATGCTGTGACAAAACACTCTGACCACTACCAACTTGGGGAGGAAAGGGTTTATTTGGTTCATATCTTCTGGGTTACAGTTCATCACTCAGAGAGCCCAAGGTAGGAACTCAGGGCAGGAGCCTGGAGGCAGGAGCTGAAGCACAGGCCATGGAGGAATGCTCCTCTGGTTCATGCCCAGCCTGCTTCCTTATGCCATACAAAACAACTTGCCCAGGGGTGGCAACACCCATAGTGGGCTGGGACTTCCCACATTGCTCAACAATCAAGAACAGCCACAGGCCAGTCCAATGCAGCCAATTCCCCAATTGAGGCTCCCTCAACCCAGGTGTATCAAGTTGACACTAAAGCTATCTAGCACAATTGACCCCTTGTCAACTCGATACACAAAACACAGTACTATTAAACCACCACCTTCCCAGTTCTTGTCCCCAAGGTATGAGGTTAACATTAATTACAACATAAGACAGTACAACCTTAAAAGCCCCACAGTCCTTAAAACATCTAAGCACTTAAAAGTTCACAGTTTGGGGGCTGGAGAGATGGCTCAGAGGTTAAGAGCACCAACTGCTCTTGCAGAGGACTGGGGTTTGATTCCCAGCACCCACATGATGGCTAAGAACTGTCTTTGACTCCAGTTCCAGGGGAATCCGACACCCTCTTCTGACCTCCGCAGCATTGCACAACATGGGTGCACCAACTTACATGCAGACATTCATACACATAAAAAAATAATAAAAATTTTAAAAAGTTCACAGTTTGTTAAAAGTCTCTTAACTATGGGCTCCTGTAAAATCCAAAACAAGTACTGTCTTATTTCAAAGGGAAGAATCGGGTGCACCTAAGCAAAACCTAAGTCTAGCAAAGTAGATCAAAGCTGGACATCTGGGATTCACTCACAATCTTCTGGTTTCCAAAGGGTCTCGGCAGCTCCCCTTCTCTGACTCTGCATCCACAGCACACACAGCTCATCTGGCAGGCCCAGGCCAGCTTCATTCCATACCTGCTGCTGCTCTTGGTGGTCAACCAATGGTCCTGGCATCTCCAAAGAGCTGGGGTCTCCACTGAAACTGAGACAGCACCTTCACCAATGGTCTCTTCTGACCTCTCATGGTGCAAAGCCTCAGCTTCTCTTCATGACATATGTAATCTTGGGGTCTTCATTGCAACTGAGGGTGTACTTTCACCAATGGTCTTTCCTGGCCTCTCAGTGTGAAGCCTCAGCTGCTCTCTGACCCCTTCACATTTCAACACCAGAACCATGCAGGAGACTCTTACACATTACCAAGTCCTGCTTCCAGCTTGAGGTGGAGGGTCAGGCCACCTCTGAACCACAGCTTCTGTGTACTGACCCTGAGGAAATTCTTCCCAGAAGATTTCACCACAGTGATGCTGGTCTCTTGTTACTTACAGCTGATTTTTCAGCCCCAACTAACCAGCATCAATTGTCCCAGTACAACAAAGGTTTCACTTTAGGTTCTGGTCTCTTGTTACTTACAGCTGATTCTTCAGCCCCAGCTTATCAGAACATAGAGATTCTTAATTCAAAAATATCATGCAAATAGCTCTGATGGTCTCTGCTTCCCCTTGAAGCTTCACAAGCCAGAACTCCATCATCTACAACTCTTTCAGCATAACTGTTCCAAGTTCCACAACAATGAAATTTAAACACTCAATGATTTTTCCAGCCCAAACTTCCAAACACTTCTCTCTCTCTCTCTCTCTCTCTCTCTCTCTCTCTCTCTCTCTCTCTCTCTCTCTATATATATATACATACACACACACACATATGTATTGATTTGCTCACAGGATACAGTCTAAGGAGTCCAACAATAGCTGCTGCGCCACACAGGAGAGACTGAGAATCCAGGAGTTGCTCAGTCCACGAGGCTGGATGTCTCAGTAGTCCCAATCTGGTGCTGAAGGAGATCTGCCTGTCTGAGTCCATGCTGGGATCCAAAGAGCTGATCACAGCAGCAAGACAAACTCACCAGTGAGAGAGAAGGCAAGCTGCAGGAAAAAGGGACCAGCTCCCTCTGCCATGGCCTTTTATACTGGCTGCCTGCAGAAGGTAACACCCACATTTAGGGTGGGTTGTCCAGCTTGAGGTGGTCCAATCTGAAGATCTCTTTCTCATATTTGTTCATCCCTAATCCAGTCAAGTTGACACCCAGGATTAACCATCACACAATCCTCCCCCAAAACACTAAGGTCAGGTCTGTCACAGCAATACCCCACTCCTGGTACCAATTTCTGTTCTAGTTTCCTTTCAAATGCTGTGACAAAACACTCTGACCACTACCATCTTGTGGAGGAAAGGGTTTATTGGCTCACATCTCCTGAGTTACAGTTCATCATTCAGGGAGCCCAAGGTAGGAACTCAGGGCAGGAATCTGGAGGCAAGAACTGAAGCACAGGCCATGGAGAAATGCTTCTCTGGCCCATGCCCAGCCTGCTTCCTTATACCATACACAACAAACTGCCCAGGGGTGGCACCACGCATAGTGGGCTGGACCTTCCCACATTGTTCACAGTTATGGCCATAGGGCAGTCCATGGAGTCAATTCCCCAACTGAGACTCCCTCAACCCAGGTATATCAAGTTGATGCTAAAGCTATCTAGCACAATGTTCTATTTTTTGTTTGTTTGTTTTTGGTCTTTTTGAGACAGAGTCTCCCTTTAGTCCCAGCTGGCCTGGAGCTCACTCTGTAGACCAGGTGGGCCTTGAGCTTACAGAAATCCACCTGCCTCTGCCTCCCTGGGATTAAAAGTGTGCACCACCACACCCCATGTACGTGTTCTTGTGTGTGCATGGATGCATGTGTACATGCATGTGTACATGCATGTGGAAGCCAGAGGAGACCCTTAAGTGTCATCCTTAGGAACACTGCCCACCTCCTTTGAGACAGAGTCTTTCATTGGCTTGGAGCTCATCAGTTAGGCTAAGCTGGGTGGCTAGTAAGCTCCCAAATCTTCCTATTGCCAATTTCCCAGCTCTGGGATTACAAGCATGCACCACTGTGTCTGGCATTTTTATATGGGTTCTGGGAACAAACTCGGGTTCTGATGCTTTTCAAGGCAAGCATTTTATTAATTGAGGGCATTTTCCCAGCCCAGAAGAAATGCCTTAAAAAGAATTTTTGGCGGGGGGCTAGAAAGATGACCCAGTGTTTAAGTGCTTGTTGTTATTCCAAAGGACCAGAGTTCAGTTCTTAGCACACGTGTGGCACTACCTCATGCCCACCTGTAATTCTACCTCTAGGGGATCTTCCATCCTCGTCTAGCCTCCTTGGGCACTCCCATGCATATGTGAATACATATATACACATAAATAAATAGAAACAAAATCTTTTTTGCAGTACTGTGAGTCCAACCCAAGGCCTTGCACATGGTACAGAAGAGCTCTACCACAAAGCCATGTCCCACCCAGCTCTAGAAATGCACTGTGTGGTCCTTTTTGGTACAGTGAGAACATGTTTCTTTAGTAAAATGTGAGTTCCAGGGTCTGGGGAAATGGCTCTGTCGGTAAAGTGCCTGCCATGCCATGCAGACAGGAGAAGCTGAGTTGGCATCCCCAGCACCCACATGGCAGAGCATGCCTGTAACCCTGGAGCTGGCAGGAGGGACAGAGATGGGAGAATTCCTAAAGGAGCCCTTTGGCTAGCTAGCTTTGCCAGATACATGAGTTTCAGGTTCAATATCAACTTCTGGCCTTCACATATGTATTCACACACACATATGTATACACACACACACATACAAATAAGCACATATGTTGGACACATACAATGCACATGCCCAACACATTTTTTTTAGGAAGATTTATTTTGTTTTTAATTATTTCAACGTGTGGAGAGAGGTTAGGTATGTGCACATGAATATAGGTGCCCTCAGAGGTCAAGAAGGGCATTGGGTCCTCTGGAGCTGAAGTTAGGGGTGGCTATGAGCAGCCAAACATTGGTGCTGGGAACTGACCTTGAGTCCTCTGCTAGAGCAGTCTGAACTCTTAACAACTGAGCCATCTCTCTATTTCCCCACTTTTTTGTAATTTTTATTTTTTATGTGTATGAATGTACTGTCTGCATGTAGGTTGGGGCACCCATGTTGTGCAAAGCTGTAGAGGTCAGAAGAGGGTGTCGGATTCCCCTGGAACTGGAGTTAAAGATGGTTCTCAGCTGCCATGTGGGTGCTGGGAATCAAACCTGGGTCCTCTGCAAGAGCAGTTAGCACTCTCAACCGCTAAGCCATCTCTCCAGCCCCCATTGCCCCACTTTTTAAAAACTTATTTATTTATTTATTTATTTATTCATTTATTTATTTGTATGAATGTACTGTCTGCATGTAGGTTTGTGCACCCATGTTGTGCAATGCTGCGGAGGTCAGAAGAGGGTGTCAGATTCCCCTGGAACTGGAGTTCTTCTGGAATTGGAGTTATGGATGGTTCTCAGCCACCATGTGGGTGCTGGGGATCAAACCCGGGTCCTCTGCAAGAGCAGT
>VZQC01002915.1:58245-125833 GCA_009823505.1 Rhizomys pruinosus
TGGTGCTCTTAACTGCTTAGGCCATCTCTCCAGCCCCTGCCCCCACTTTTGAAGCACATTCTGAGCCTTCATCCTGCCCACGCCTGCCCTGAACTGCCTTCCCCACAATCACTGCTCTCCTGCTCATGGCCACCATTGTAATTTCTTTTTTTTTTTTTAATTTTATATTTTTTAATAATAAGTAATTAAGTAATGAATAAAAGGCATTAGCCTTCATGTAAAACCAACTTTGCAAGACAGCTATGCCCCAAGGCCCCCATTGTCCAGCTTGGAGGGGCTTGTATGTACAACATTGTTGATCAAATAAGTGTCCATTCTATTATTTCTGTGGTATTTCACTTTCCACCCCAGTCCCAAGCCCCTTACATTCTACCACACCCCTTCTCTTTCACAGATTGTTCCCTAGGCTTTTAGAAAAGGGGCAACAAGTGGGCAAGAAGCAAAACAGTCTACTTTCTTGTTCCTCGTTTTGGACTCTGAGTCAGTTCAGGCTGTTTCCTTTCATGGGTTGGCAGTTTAATCACAGGATGTAACCTTTGAAATCCTACTAATGAAGCACAAGCAATTAGATATACAGGCATTTAAACAGTACTAATTATTATGGTAGGTTCATTTGGTATAGACACAGATGTTTGGATGGTATGTTAATTCCATGAACTAATAGCTTCTCTGTAAAAGATGACAAGGTCTTACTAGTGGCTTTATAAACATCTCCTAACCACTGAGAGGATGTATGCTTGTGGGCATCAGCCCGTGAATTATTTCCTCCAAGGAGAGAGCTACTAGCCAATTAGATATGGGATATACAAACATATGGCTGCCACTGCTGCACAGTATTTCCAGGCAGGTGAGGTGTAGCTGATGTGAAGGAGAAGTCTTGCTTGACTCAAGGAGGACCAATATTTTGCTTTATTGATTTATTGACCTTTGGTAACACTCTCTGGAATTCCACAAAGACCAAATACATCACTGCAGGTCTCAATAATCTTCCCATGCTTACATCAGGTCTTCAACAGCAGGGCCTTAAACCGCCTCTCTCCTTTGCAGGTTCCCAGTTTTACAGGCAAAAAAAGCTTTTACCTTTTTTGGAGCTTGGATCCCCCTAAACAACATCTCCCTTGGCAGTAATAATCCATCACTGATATCAGAGCTCTCTGGTATTAATATATTTTGCTTAAATTGCACAGCTTAAAGAGACTTGTATTATATTTGGCTCTGAATAGAGAATTATCCTTTCACAGTTCGTATGCCTATTAGTCCAATTAAAAAAAGCAAGTAATGGGCTGGAGAGATGGCCTAGCGGTTAAGAGCACTGACTTGCTCTTGCCAGAGGACCCGGGTTTCAATTCCCAGCACCACATGGAGGCTGAAAACTGTCTTTTACTCCAGTTTCCAGGGGAATCCGACACCCTCTTTCTGACCTCATGGGCATTACATACACAGATGCACAATACCTACATGCAGGACAGTACATTCATACACATAAAATAAATTAAATAAATTAAAAAGAAAGCAGTTATTAAAAAAAAAAACCAGTTTTATAAGAAGCAAATATACCTCTATAACCAGTCAGCTCTAATTTACAGTTGAGGGAATGACTTCATTTACAACCAATGTTCATTTTTTCTTTGTTCTATGAAAAGGGAGGTAAGAAAGTTCCTCAAATATTAAAACTTTGCAGCAACTGAAAGGTAAAAGTTTCATTAGGACTCATTATAAACAGTTGTTTATACAACACAATAGGATCCACAGAGATTTGATGCCTGTACAGTCTGAGGTTTTCTTCCTTTTAATGTTTAGAATGGCCAACTTCTGCTGCTGGTATTTCTTGCTACAACTCCTGCACACATGCCAAAGCCTTTATCTTTTCTTTTCCCTGGCCATTAAGTTGGTGATGTTTTTGACCTGTGGGAACATGCAAATCATTTCCCCATAGTTAGTTTTACGATTTAAAATTGAAAAAAATTTGACAAAAGAGGTTTAATATATAACTGTATCCCTCCCTTTTTTATTTTAGGGTTTTTATTTTTTTGACCCAGAACTCAAAAAGGCAGTTGTAGTACACATACCATAGGAAGGAATCAAGGTGTGGATTTCATTAAATTTATCCCAAGCTGTTTATCATTGACGAATGTTGTTAATTTGGGAAGAAGACTTAATTCCTTTAGTTAAATTATCTACAGGTAAAGAAAAATGCTACAAGATGATACTGTACAACACAAAAATTATAGAGAACATTGTAACATTAATCCAAAATTGTTTGTTATCAAGTTTTAGTAAACAAATGTGGACAATTTAATTTCCAATTAGCTTAAATATATTACCTCCCGTTTTTATTTTAAAACATTTTAAAAAATCAGTGTTGTTTAATATAGACATTTTTACTTTTACTAAGTCTAAAAATACCATATAATATGTAACAAAGTTTGGGCAAATTTGGATACCTGTTAAACTCACATCAATTAAATATACATTAGTTCCAAAATAAGACCCGTGTCCCCCTCTGTGGTGGTTTTGGAATGAGTGTACTCCCATAGGCTTTAAGTATTCAGAAATTTGTCTCCCAGTAGGTTGAGTGGGCTGTTCTTGGAGGTCTAGAAGGTGTGGCCGTGTGCGGAGGAAGTCGTCATTGGGGGCAGGCTTAGTGAAGTTTAACAAGTCTTGCAGCTTTCCAGTCTCCCTTTCATTGACTCCTGTGCTCACTTGCGTGAGATGTGACCCTTGCCTTACTGCTCCTCCAGCCCCAGCCACCATGCCTCCCACCACAATGGACTCTATGTCCCTGGAACCATCAATAGAAGCTGCACAATAAATCTCTTTCTTTTTATAAGTTCCTTGCTCATGTTGGCTTTTCCTAATCGCAGCAACAGGAAAGTGACTAATACCTCTCCTAACCCTCCCACCCCCACCAATCACCGTTTCTGTCGATTCTTTGAGTGGCAGTCTTTTTTGTTGGTGTACGCTTTTTTTCCAAATATAGCATCAAATACTCCCAAACAAAGAATATTTACAACTGAGGGTTATTGGAACTAGCATCCACATATAGATGATCCATTGTGTCGTTTTGTTTTCTGGGGACTGTTTTAACTTCACTTAAAAACATAATATGTCTATCATCCATTTACCTCAAGCTTCTGATGTTGTGCTTTTTTTTTTGTTCCTTTCTTCCCATTTTTGTGTTCTTTTTTTTGAGAAGGGTCCCTCCATATGAGCCCCAGCTGGCCTGGGACTTGACCAGTGGACAGGCTGGCCTGGAACTCACAAAGATTCCTTCCTGCCTGTGCCTCCCAAGTGCTAAATGCTAAAAATACTTTAATAGTGATTTCCCAGAGTTCTCCACACTGGCTTTTTATAATGGCTGTACAAGTTTACATCACCAGCAATTGGATGAGGTTCCCTTTTCCCCACAACTCTCTCCAGACCTTGGTATCATTTGTTTCTTGATCATAAGCCAGTCTTATTGGAGTAAGATGATATCTTAGAGTGGTTTTGGTATTTGCATTCCTTAATTGATTAATGATTGTTGAACACTCTCTATAGGATGTTTCTTGCGCCATCGTCTGAATTCCATCATGTTGAGTGATCGAATTCTCATTTGTTTTCTTTTGTCCTTATCGTGTTTGAGTAGTTTATCATACTCTGTGGAAATCAATGCCTGTCAGATTATCTGTGGTGAAGGTTTCCCTCCCATCTCTGTGGGTTTTCTCACACACTGGTCCTTTATTGTTTTCTTTAATATACCATGACATGTCAGTTTGAGGTTAATTGAGGTCCTAATTTTCAGAGTTGTCGACCTTAATCTTTAGTTGCTGCAGCTGCATTGATTATTTAGGAAGTCTGTTCCTATGCCTTATCTTGTGTAGTCGCTCAACTTTTTCTTCTATCGCTCTTCAGAGTTGTTGGGTTTCACACTGAGGTCTTTAGACCATCTGGAATTGACTTTTGTATAGGGCGAGAGTTAGGGGTTTAACTTTCAATCTTTATACAAGTGGTGATCCAGTTTTGGACACCATCTGGCTTGGCTGAGATCTGCTGTCTCTCCATTGGTGTCTTCTGTGCCTCCCTTGTCAAATATGAGGTGACCGAAATATGATATTCATAGTGTTAGGATCTCAAGCTCAGTTTGCTTCCAATTTGTTTTCAGTGGCAAAACAGGTCAGTTTTTTGGCTAGTCGTCCCAGGCTGGTTTTTTATGAAACTATAGCCCTGTGATTATAGTTTGAAGTCTGGGATAGAGATTCTTCCCCCTTCATTTGTTCATTTTCACTCGAGGCTTTGTGCTGATTCGGGGTCTTTTGTTGTTTTCCAAATGAAATTTAAAGGTATTTTTTCCAAGACCTTGTGGAAGAAACTCTTGTGGAATTAAATTGGGATCACATTTTAAATCAGTACAAGAAGTGTTGAGGTAATAGGACATTTATTACGTATTATTAATGTTTCCCCTCGTCCATCTCAGCGATGTAGGAGGTTTTTTTCCATCTTCTGATGCCTTTCCCAATTTCCTTCTTCAGGGGTTTTTAAATTTTTTTTTGTAAGAGATGTTTGGTAGTCTTTGGTTAGGTTTGTTCTGTTAGGTATTATTGTTTTTGAGGCTATTGTGATGGAAGGTCTCCTTTATTCCTTGCTTGTGAGTTGCTTTGTTGTTGGTGTATAAGAAAAGCTATTCATTTTTCTAGGTTAAGTTTTGTATCCTGCCACTTTACTGAAGTTCTTAATCGTTCTAGGAGTTTCTGGTTGGGTTTTAGCATCCTTAGATAAACAATCATATCATCAGCAAAAGGGGATAGTTTGACTTCCTTTTTCCAATTAGAACTCCTTTAATTTCCTTTTCTTGCCTTATTGCTCTAGAAAGTGTTCAAGCACTATATTGAAGAGGAGTGGTGACAGGGGGCAAGCTTGCCGAGTTGACCTACCTTTAAAGGGAATGCTTCTGTCATTTCCCCATTTAGGTATGATGTTGGCTATGGGTGTTCCTGTATATGGCTGTGGATTATCATTGAGGAATGATCCCTCACACCATACCAATTCCTTCTAGGACTTTAAGCATGAAGATAGCAGTGCGGGATATTGGTGCAAGCTCTTTTCAACGTCAATTCGAGAGTATGATTTTTGGTGTGCGTTTTGTCTTTCAGTCCATTTATATGCCTTGATATGAAATTTTATTTGTGCTTTTCGTTATGTGTAACCAATTGCCGCAATCTCTGGGTATGATCCAACTTGGGTCATGCCATGGATCATGAAATCCTTGATGTGTGCTGTCTTGTATCGTATTTATGTCGCACCATAGTTATTGCTTAGAATTCTTTGCAATAATCTTCACTTCCTTCTAGAGTTTGTCATTTTCTCCCTCTAGTTCTTTCTGGAGTTTGTCATTCTCTCCCTTTAGTTCTTTCTGAAGTTTGTCATTGTTTCCCTCTAGGTCCTTCTTGAGTTTTTCATTCTCTCTCCTTAGTTCTCTGACTTGTTCTTTATATTCTTTAATTTCTCTGCATAGGTCTGCAATTGTTCTTCTAAGATCTGTTTCTTGGTTCACCGCCAGGGGGATCCCACTGTAGCAATCTCCTACAGGATTTGTAGAGCCTGGTGTGGAATTATCCTGCACCTTTCCCATGTTGTTCCTTCGTCGTGTCCCTGGCATGTGGGTTTCCCTTTCTTTGCCTGTATTCCGATGCTAATCACAAATGTCTTTTCACTGTGTTGAATGCTTGCTTTGCTTGCCTCCTTCAGATGACTTTTTTTTTCCTTCTTGTTTATGGAGTGTGGACTTGTCTAGTTTTCAGGCTTTCAATTTTGTTTATATATTGGAAGTCTAATTCACTCTTCCCTTTCTGTTCTGAAGGTTCTCCATAAAAAATCCACTTGGACACTCTCTCAGCAATTCCAGTTGGTGGGGGTGGGGGGGTCATGCCTGACTTTGCCCTCCCTGGTACCTGTGCTTCAGGTGGTCCTGGTAAGGCCCTGACCTAACCACTGTGCATTCAAGTCTCACAGTGGCGACAGGCCCAGTTTTACTACAGGCTACAAGGGTGACCCCGCCCAGACAGCCACACCTCACAAGGGTTTAACAGGCCCACCTTTGATCCCAGCAAGCAGGGCCACTGCACCCCACCAGCCTTGAAAGACAAAGATTTAGCTATCCAACAAACCAACAAATCAATTATCCAGCAACCCAAGAGTAGATCTATCCTAAAATCTGCCTGGGTGAAGCGCCCGGCTCCTACCTGTGCTTCAAGTGGCCCTGGCGAGGCCCTGACCTAACCACTGCACACTCCCACCAGTGTATTTCAAGCTCTTTCTAGTCCAAGGCTCTTCAGGCCCTGCTGCCTCAACTCAAATGGGAGTCCTGGAGAAAACTTCCCTACACAGCTGTGAATCTCACCTACAACCATCTTGGAATCACATCCTATTCTAGTTTCTTTTCAATCACTGTGACAAAACACCCTGACCAATACCAATTTGGGATGGGAGGAAAGGGTTTATTAATCTCCCATGTCACAATTCATCACCTAAGGAGGCCAACGTAGGATCTCAGACCAGGAACCTGGAGGCAGGAGTTGAAGCACAGGCCATGGAGGAATGCTGATTACTGGCTTGTTCCCTGAGGCCATGCTCAGCGTGCTTCCTTTTTTGCTTGCTTGTTTGTTTGCTTGCTTGAAACATGGTCTCCCTGAAGCCCCAGCTGGCCTGGAACTCGCTATGTAGACCAGATTAGCCTTGAACTTACAGAGATCCACCTGCCTCTGCCTCCCGGGTGCTGGGATTAAACACATGTGCCACCACGCCTGGTGGCTCCTCCTCCTCCTCCTCCTCCTCCTCCTCCTCCTTCTTCTTCTTCTTCTTCTTCTTCTTCTTCTTCTTCTTCCTCTTCACAGGATTTTTATGTGTAGCTCAGTATGGACTGAAACTCACTTAGTAGCTTAAGATAGCCTTGAACTTGTGAGCTTCCTCCTCAGTCGCCCAACTGCGCGGATTACAGGGCTGAACCACCAGGTCTGTGTGTAGCCTGGGCTTCCCCAGAACTCACTATATAGTCCAGGCTGCCCTTTAACTCACGGCAATCTTCCTGCCCCAGCCTCCTGTGTGCTGAGATTACAGCCAGTACCACGAAGCCTGGCTCAACAGTATTTTTTTTTCTTATGTGTATGAAGGTACTGTCTGCATGTAGGTTTGTGCACCCATGATGTGCAAATGCTGTGGAGATCAGAAGAAGGTTTTGGTTCCCCTGGAACTAGAGTCAAACATGGTTCTCAGCCACCATGTGGGTGCTGGGGATCGAACCCAGGTCCTCTGCAAAGAGCAGTTGGCACTCTTAACTGCTAGGCCATCTTTCCAGCCCCAACAGTATTTCTTTTTTAAAATGCCTTTTTAATTATTATTTTTATTTTGTGCATATGAGTGTATCGCCTGCATGTATATAAGTGCACCCATGTTATGCAATGGCTACAGGGGTCAGAAAAGGGTGTTGGATCCCTGGAACTGGAGTTATGGTCAGTTGTCAGATGCCATGTGGGTGCTGGGATTTGAACCCCCATCTTCTGTAAGAGCAGCCAATGCTCTTAACCACTGAGCCAGCTCTCCAGCACCATCCACAGTATTTCTTTGAATTGTTATTTCATAATGTATTTAGCTAGTCTCTGGTGGATGGGCACTGAAGTTGTTTTTAGCACTTTGGTATTTCAAACAATGCTCACATACATATCCCACACAAGTGTTTCTATTCCTAGAAATAGAATTGCTGATTCAAACGGCATGTGTATTTGTCATTTTAA
The DNA here is from genome assembly GCA_009823505.1 of Rhizomys pruinosus. Taxonomy (NCBI): domain Eukaryota; kingdom Metazoa; phylum Chordata; class Mammalia; order Rodentia; family Spalacidae; genus Rhizomys; species Rhizomys pruinosus. The sequence goes on from VZQC01002915.1 coordinate 66,015, forward strand.
CAAACATTATTGAGTGTCCCTTCAAAAAGGTCATACCAATTCAAACATGCATTTCCCCAAGAAAGATACAGACCGTGTCTGTTTAATCTATGCTGTAGCCCAATCTTTATTAGCCATTCTTTGGATCTTTACCAAACTAGAGGGGAAATGGATGAAAGGCAAAATCTGATTTCATAGGAATAGGAAATAAAAATAGCTTATGAATCATGTTTAAAGATCCTCAGTCTACCTGGGTGTGGTATATGGCTGGGACCCCAGCACACAGAAGGATCATGAGCTCAATGCCAGCTTGGACTATATAGAGAGACCTTGTCTTAAAAAAAAGAGGGCTGCCGGGCGTGGTGGTACACACCTTTAATCCTAGCACTCGGGAGGCAGAGGCAGGAGGATCTTTGTGAGTTCAAGGTCAGTCTGGTCTACAGAATGAGTTCTAGGACAGCTGGAGCTATAAGGAGACCCTGTCTCAAAAAGACCCCCCCCAAAAAAAGTGTGCTGGGGATGTATCTCAGTTGATAGAGTGCTCGTTTAGGATGCATGAAGTCTTAGATTCAGTCCTTAGCATTGCATAAAACAGGCTAGGTGGTGCATGTCTCTAATCCCAGAACTTGGGAAACAGAGACAGAATGATCAAAAGTCCAAGGTTATCTTCAGCTATGTAATGAGTTTGAGGCCAACCAGGGCTACCTGAGGCATTATCAGAAAGAGAGAACGAAGGAAAGAAAGAAAGAAAGAAAGAATGAAAGAAAAGAAAGAAAGAGAAAAAGAGGCAGAGAAAGAAAGAAAGAAAGTCAATTTTATTTACAGTTAATGATACACAAACTAGGACTGAGGCTGGACAGATAGCTTAGTAGATCAGATCACTTGCTGTGTGAGTATGAGATCCTAGCACTCATGTAAAAGGCTGATGTGGCAATGTGTGCATGTGTGTGGGTGGGGTGCAGATCACTGGTACTTGGTGGCCACCAGCCTAGCTCTCCAGGTACAGTGAGAACCCCATCTCAAGGGACTAAGGCAAAGAGTTATAGGGCAGGACACCAAGGTCTTCTCTGGCCTCTATAGGCATGTGCACAGGAGCACACAACAGCACATACATGTGTCTACACATCACCCTCACACAATATACATGGACTGGGGAGTGGGTAAAGGTGCTTACCACCAAGTCTGATGGCCTGAGTTTGGTCCCTGGAACCCACATGGTAGAAGGAGAACCAACTCTTCAAAGGTTGCACCTGGGCCAGCTGGGGTAGCACACCCTTTAATGCCAGCACTTCATCCTATTCTGTTCTTCTAGAGAGCCCTGAGTAAAGCCAGCCAAGTAAAATATGACACTGTCTCAAAAAAGGGAAAATAAGCATTAAGAATGTGGTTCAATGATAGAGCTCTTGCCTGATATGCCTGAATCCCAGGGTTTGGTCCCCAGCACCCCATAAACTAGGACTGGTGGTATATACCTATAATCTAAGCACTGGGGAGATGAAGGCAGGAAAATCAGCAGTTCAAGGTTATACTCAGCTATATACAGAGTTTGAGACCAGCAAAAGAACTTTTAAAAAGGTTTTGTTGGGATGGAGAGATGGCCCAGTAGTTAAGTGTGTACTGCTCTTGCATAGGACCTAAGTTTTGTTCCCAGACCAACATTGGGCAGCTCACAACTGCCTGTAACCAGAAGATCCAACATCATCTTCTGGCCTCCCAGGGTATCTATTCATGTACACACACACAGACACACACACAGACACACACACGTGCATGCAAACCTATGATCTGAAGTAAAGTAAAAATCTTAAAAAATGTTTATTTGGAAAAGCCATTTTATGTTTAGACTGCTAAACTCTCCCTCCCTCTGTGTTCTCTTCTAGTATATTTACAGTTTTTCTTAAATACTTTAACCTTAAGAGAGTCCTTTGTTCTGACACTCATTGGACCAATTGAAGAAGCAGTGGGTCAAACTCTAGTTGCTGGTTGGCTTCCATCAGCCTGCTGTGACAAGGGTATCATGATGGTTGACAATGGAGTTTTCCTGTAACAACATTTGCTGAGATCTGTATTTAACAGTCCTTTATAATTCTGAGTGCACACCCCAGTGCACAATTATCAGGTCAAGTGGCTACTAATACCCTAGGGACAGGAATAGTGGCCTGTTCACTTGTTACTTGGGATGGTAGTTTTTAGGGGACCTGGCCTCTGGTCTAGACAATAGACTCTGAAAACTTACTTATCTCTAGGAATTTGTAAGGGATGTAACTTTCCCTTTTAGTGGCATCAGTCTTTTATTCCCTTGGCTCTAGCTTTGTTACATATATATATATATATATATATGTATATATATATGTTATATATATATATAACAAAACAAACATATATTATATCAAATCTAGACCCGTGTCCCACCCTATCCTCCCACCCACCAGAGCTCTGCATTCTGCCAAACATGCTTTTCATCTCTTTCTCAGTCTTTCTCAATATTCTCCATGAGGAAGTTGACTGTTTTGAGCAGAAGTTCACTGTTTCAGTCAGTTCTTTGATGCAGTCCTTTATGTTGTTGTTGTTGCTTTTAATATGCATCACTCCCAACTGTTTGGACGAAAGCTCAAGGGGCCATGCACAAGAAATACTTACAACTAGGTATTGGCACTAGCATCCACAGATGAGGATTCCATTTGTCATTTGTTTTCTGGACTGTGTTACTTCACTCAGCATGATGTCTTCTAGCTCCAGCCATTTTCCTGCAAAGCTCATGATGTCATCTTTCTTTACTGCTGCATGAACCCCATTGTGTAGATGTACCACATTTTTCTTATCACTCATAGGTTGAGGGGCATTTGGGTTGGTCCAGCTCTTTGCTATTTGAAGAGAGCTGAAATAAACATGGCCGTCATGCATCTCTGTGGTGGGGTGAGTCTTGAGGTACATGCCTAGGAGTGAGTATGGCCGGGTCAGGTGGCAAGTTCATTCCAAGTCTTCCAAGGGTTCTCCACACTACTTTCCATAGTGGCTGTACGATTACATTCCCACCAGCAGTGAATGAGTTTTCCCCTTTCCCCACAACCTCTCCAGCACTTGGCATCATTTGTTTTCTTGCTCCTAGCTAGTCTTATTGGAGTAAGATGATATCTTAAAGTGGTTTTGATTTGCATTTCCTTAATGATTAGTGATGTTGAAGCTGGGCGTGGTGGTGCATGCCTTTAATCCTAGCACTTGGGAGGCAGAGGCAGGCAGATCTTTGTGAGCTCAAGGCCAGCCTGGTCTACAGAGTGAATTCCAGGACAGCTGGGGCTACAGGGAGACCCTGTCTCGAAAAGACTAAAAAAAAAAAAAATTATTGATGTTGAACACTTCTTAAGGTGTTTCTCAGCCATCTCTAATTCCTCACTTGTGAAGTGTCTGTTCAGCTCTTTGCTCCCTCTATTAAGTGGTCATTTGTTTTCTTTCTTCTTTGTTTTTTGAGTAGTTTATATATTCTGGAAATCAATGCTTTGTTTGTTTTGTTTTTTAATTTATAGTCTACATAGCTGTCAAATTCACTATGTAGCTGAGAATGACCTTTAACTTCTGATCCTCCTGCCTCTACCTCCCAAGTGTTGGGAGTATAACACCACCAATCCTGGCTCTGTTTTGATTTTCCAGTTACATTTAATTTATTCTGTGTGTGTGTGTGTGTGTGTGTGTGTGTGTGTGTGTGTGTGTGTGTCCCACCTTCTCAGGGTGTGGTCAGAGAAGCTCTGTAATTTCTTGTTCAAGGTTTCAGCCTCCCAATGTCCCCAGCCCAGGACCCCCCTTTTCTAGATGGGTGATGAGTGTGACAGGAGATCAGTGAGGCCCAATTTGCGGCCTCCTTTGGTAGCTTTGTGTCCTTTACCATCACATGCTGATCTCACTCTCAACATGGCTTCTGGACATGCAATGTTGGCTGTTAGCTATTCTGGGTATGTCATGTTCTTTTTTGCAAATATCTTTTCTTTTCTTTTTTTTTTTTTTTTTTTTGTCTTTTGAGACAGGGTCTCCCTATAGCCCCAGATGGCCTGGAACTCACTCTGTAGACCAGGCTGGCCTGGAACTCACAGAAATCAGCCCTCCTCTGCCTCTGAAGTGCTAGGTTAAAGGTGTGCACCATCACACCCAGCTTAAAGGCAGTTCTTAGCTGCCATGTGGGTGCTGCGAATCGAACCCTTATCCTCTGCAAGAGCAGTTGGTGCTCTTAACCACTGAGCCATCTCTCCAGCCCTTCAAGTTTCTATGTAATAACAAAGCTGGCTTATGGTAGAGTGCCTGCTTAGCATGCACCCAGGCCTGAGTTCAATCCCCAACATCACATAAACTGGAGCTGTAATACAGACCTATAATCCCAGCACTTTGGTGGTGGAGGCAGTGGTTTCAAAAAGTTCAAGGTTGTTCTTGGCTACATTTAGCTTGAGACCAGTGTAGGTTACATGAGAGCCTGTCTCAAACAAAACAGAATAAAACAAAACAAAACAAAACAATGGCCTACTCTACCATTTCTTCTAATGATCTCTGTCCCATGCCAACCAGAGGACATGGTAGCCCCATTTCCCAGCCCAATTTTACCTTCCACATGAACCACATCTCAATTAACAGATGAAAATCTTAGTAGATTTTGTTTTGTTTTCGTTTTAAGGCAGAGTCTTGATATGTAGCTCTTGCTGCCCCAGTACTCAATTTTTGCTCTCGAGCTCAGGGCAATCATCCTGCTTCAGCCTCCTAAACCTTGGGATTATAGGCATGCAGCAGCAACCTGGCCCTTCGTTGTTGTTGTTGTTATTATTATTATTGAGACAGTATATTATGTAGGTATTTTCTCTGAGTTCAAATATCCCCTATGGTGCAAGGAAGGAGCCAGCTAAGACTCAGGAAGCTAATGAAATTTTCAAGGCCCAGGATGCTCACCCAGTAAGTTGCATGTTTCCCAAGGTTCTCACCTAAAGCTATGTAAACAGTAAGCAGTTGTTAGAGGATAGGAGACTCTTTGGTAAAGCTACCTGCCAACTGGGCGGGGCACTCCAGGGGTGCAGCTTTCATGAGCCCTCATCTATTCTGGAGTGGCTTTTCAGTGATGTAACTGTTTTATAAGTCATCCATGAACCTGTAAGTAATCCCTCATGCATGCTCCTGTAAGTAACTAAATACACTCACTGGTTCACTAAGCTAGACTTAGGTAAAATCTTTTCCTTGGTTTTTCTTTGTTGTCTCACCAAGAAAAGCACAAACGGTACAGGGTCTCGCTGTATTTCCCAGCCAGGCTGACCTAAAACTCCTGGGCTCAACCAATCATCTTGGTTAAGCCTCCTTAAAAGCTGGGACTACAGGTGCATACCCAGCTAAAACCTTAGAAGAAAATTAATATAACTTATTTATTCATTTTATTTTATGAGCATGCCTGCATGTAAGTGAACCACATGTATGCAATGCCCCTGGAGGCCAGAAGAAAGTCAGATCCCTTAGAACTGGAGTTATGGATAGTGTGGTGGTTTGGATGAGTGTCCCCCATAGGCTCTAGGTATTCAGACATTTGTCTCCAGTTGGTGGCGCTGTTTTTGGAGGTCTTGGAGGGTGTGGCCATGCTAGAGGAAGTGCTTGTTGGGGGCAGGCTTAGTGAGTTTTAACAAGCCTCGTGGTCTACAGTCGCCCTCTCTCTGCTTCCTGTGCTCTTTGCGAGATGTGACCCTCAGTTTGCTGCTCCAGTCTCCAGCTGCCATGCCTCCCGCCACAATGGACTCTAATTCCCTGGAACCATCAATCGTAAGCTCAAATAAACTCTTCCTTTTATAAGTTCCTTGGTCATGGTGCTTTATCACAGCAACAGAAAAGTGACTAATACAGTAATTTGGTACCAGAGAGTGGGCTGTTTGCTGTGAAGAACCTGACCATGTGGATGTTTGGAGAAATGTGGAAGACTTTGGAACTTTGGGCTAGAAAAGCTGTTGACTACTGTAAGCAGAGCTTAAGGGGCCATTCTAGTAGAAGCCTGGAAGAAAGCATTGCTGCAAAAAATGTAGTTCCAGAGGAAAATAAAGACTTAGGCAGCAACTGGGATATTTTGATAAAGAGTCTGGCAGCAGTTTGCCCACAGCCCAAATGCTTGCCTGATGCTAAGTTGAAAAGCAGTGGACTGATGTCTTTGGCGGAGGATATTTCAAGACAGCCTAATGTAGAAATGGTGGCATGGCTTTTAATGGTGAATATTATACAGATCTACAGTGAAAAAGAGCAAATGGGGCAGAAGGAAATGCAGAATGTACAGTTTGGATCTGAAAAGTACACTAGGAAGATTAAAGGTGTGGCCAAGGCATGTGAAGGAGAGGCTCCCTTTCATAAGGAGACTAAAGTGATTAAGGAGAGGCCTGGAGATTTACAAGTAAACAAAAGAATCAGTACCTTCAGGGCAAGACCACACCCAGCTAATCCTCCAACAAGTCCAGGGCAGAGAAAAATTGCAAATGTGGTTAAAGTAGGAGAGATTCCATCCCGAACTTGCAGCCAGATTCGGCAGTTTCATTCACGTGGTGCTGGCTTTAGAGGCATGAAGTTTGCAAGAGTGAAGGGGTCATCAGTTCTTCTTCCACGGTTTCAGAGAGCTGCCAAGGTCAGGCAGAGCACAGCAGGAGTGTCCCTGCATAAAGTAGGCCCTGATAGGCCATTGCATGAAACTGTGAATGTGAAGTCTGGTTGGCAGCGGAGACCCCAAGAAGACATTTGAGATGCCAGACCTGTGAGATATTTGCCAAGGAGAGCTGCATACAGGGAGTCGTACTGGCCTAAGAAAGAGATGTATGTTGCAAGCAAAGCTGGAAGAGCTGAGCCATCTAAGCCCTTTGGAAGTCAAGTCCCAGAAGTTGCATGTGGAGCTACAGGACTTGGCATTTGCCCTGCTGGTTTTCGGCCTTGTTTTGGTCCATTATTTCCTGACTATGCCTCTATTCCTCCCTTTTGGAATGGGAATGTGTATTCAGTTCCACTGTACATTGGGAGTATGTAATTTGTCTTTTGATTTTACAGGAGCGTACAGTTTAAGAGATTGGCCTGCGTCTCAGAAGAGACTTTGGACTGTGGACTTTTGAATGGCATTCAAACTGGTAAAGACTATGAGGACTTTTAAGGTTGGACTAAATGCATTTTGCATTTTATATGGTCAGGAGCCTATGGGGGCCAGGGAGTGGAATGTGGTGGTTTGGATGAGTGTCCCTCATAGGCTCTAGGTATTCAGGCATTTGTCTCCAGTTGGTGGCGCTGTTTTTGGAGGTCTTGGAGGGTGTGGCCATGCTAGAGGAAGTGCATTGTTGGGGGCAGGCTTAGTGAGTTTAACAAGACTTGCAGTCTCCAGTCGCTCGCTCAGCTTCCTGTGCTCATTGTGAGATGTGACCCTCGGCTTGCTGCTCCAGTTCCAGCCGCCATGCCTCCCACCACAATGGACTCTAATTCCCTGGAACCGTCAATCGTAAGCTCAAATAAACTCTTCCTTTTATAAGTTCCTTGGTCATGGTGCTTTATCACAGCAAAAGAAAAGTGACTAATACAGATAGTTATTAGCTACCATGTGGGTGCTGGGAACTGAGCCCAGGTCCTTTGCAAAAGCAGCCAGTGGTCTTAACTACTGATCTATCTCTCCAGTCTCTAAAACCTTAGAAATTTTGATGCCACTTCATGCCAAGGGTTATCACCTTCCACCACCAGCAGTAACGTAGTTACGTTCAGGGATCTTCAGAAGAGGAAATAATCCAACTCCACAAGCCTTTTCTGAAAAATTTCCAGAGATTCTCTTGGGACCAACTGTCCCAAGGCAAAGGTAGAGCGGCAAGGCCTTGATGGTGGGGGGGCCATTTCTTTGTGAAGTCAGTTGGTTATTATAGAGAGTAAGACAGGTCTGCGGGAACATGAAGCTGAAAGGCGTTGAAGTGACATTAAGCCGTGTCTGATTCAAATGCATATCATAGATTTTCTTTCCAAACCAGGCTTCCTCCATTTGCATTTATTGATGGAATGTTGATGGATCCGTCTAGCTCTCCTGCAGGATCTTATTTCATGTTACGCTTTCTCTCTTGAGTGCTTCCTTTGTTTTCTCTCTTTGGTTCCATGACATGGATGTGTGTTTTCTTTAGACTGTTTCACTGCATTGGTGGCAATTTAGCATGTTATTTCTTCTAGAACCACCAGACTTTGTCAAGATAAGATGTGTCAGATATGCTAAGTTGTGCCCTGATGCATGAAAACCGATTCCACACACAAATGCGCTCCCGTGTGTTTTACAGTTTTGTTTGTGCTCTGCATAGGAATCTTGACAAAGTCTATTTTGTTTATTAAGGGAGAGAGAGAGAGAGAGAGAGAGAGAGAGAGAGAGAGAGAGAGAGAGTTTGTGATTGCCTGCATTGTTGTAGCGAAATATTCCCATGAGAGAGTTTCAATTTTTTGACTAGGGTTAATAAGAAATCTTACATCTACAATTGTACCTGCCTGGTGACCCAAAGAAATTTCTATGTGCCAGCTCCTCTTCTCTCTCTCTCTCTCTCTCTCTCTCTCTCTCTCTCTCTCTCTCTCTCATCTCCCATTGTAACCCAGGATAGTACTAACACTATCCTGGGATTTATTATGTAGCTTTAAATCCCTAATATTAATCCTGCACCAGCCTCCCAAGTCTGGGGTCACAGATGTGAGCCACCATGCCCTGCTCAGCTTCTGGCTCTATTTCATATCTTGTTCACATCAGCTACCCACAGTGACTCAGCACCAGGCATGGTAGGGCATGTCTCTACTGCTCTGCACCTTGGTGTCATTTATACTATATCCTGTACCAGGTAATGGGTGTCCCTACCCAAGATGACTGGCAACAACTCTATTAGAGGAGGAATAAACTAAAGCTCATGGGTATCAATTCCGCTCATCCAGACTAGAAACACCTCACATTAGCTCCTTCATCACGTGACATGGGTTCAGCAGTAGTTACCTTTTTGTTGCTGTGATAAAACAGTATAACCGAGGATACTTACAGGAGGAAGACTGTGTTTGACTTATGGTTCCAGAGGGATAACAGTCCAGCATGATGGTAGGTATGGCAGGAGGCAGCCAGAGCAGAAAGCTCGCATCTTGAAACAGGCACAGGAAGCAGAGACAGACAAACTGGACATGGGATGTGGCTATGAGCTCCCAAAGCCTACCACAGTGACATGCTTCCTCCAGCAAGGCTGCCCCTCCTAACCCTCCCCAAATAGCACCACCAACCCACTAAGGGTTCAGTTGGAGTCTATTGGGGACAGTCTCATTCAAACCACCACAGGGGGAAAGGAGATTCCAGGGTAGGAAAGAAATAGTGGTCTTTGCTGATTGAAACAAAATAGCCTTAATGCTGAGAATTCTTACAAAAGCATATTAGAGCTAAGGGATAAAGCTCAGTTGGTAGAGTGCCTGACTAATGGGAAAAGCATTAGGTTCCATCTCCAGCACCACATAAACTGGGTGTGGTGGTGCACAACTGTAGTCCCAGCACTCAGGAAGTAGTTAGGAGACAGAAACTCAAGGTCATTCTCAGCTATGTAGCAAGTTCAAAGCCAATCTGGAAATACATGAGACCCTATCTCAAAAGAAGCACAGGAATGGGGGATGGGGGGAGTGAAGAGTGCTAAAGAGATGGTTCAGTGGGCTGGAGAGATGGCCTAGCGGTTAAGAGTGTGGGCTGGAGAGATGGCCTAGCGGTTAAGAGCACCAACTGCTCTTGCAGAGGACCCGGGTTCGATCCCCAGCACCCACATGGCAGCTGAGAACCATCTGTAACTCCAATTCAAGGAGAACTCCAGTTCCAGGGGAATCCGAAGCCCTCTTCTGACCTCTGCGGCATTGCACGACATGGGTGCACAAACCTACATGCAGACTGGCTTTAGAGGCATGAAGTTTGCAAGAGTGAAGGGGTCATCAGTTCTTCTTCCACGGTTTCAGAGAGCTGCCAAGGTCAGGCAGAGCACAGCAGGAGTGTCCCTGCATAAAGTAGGCCCTGATAGGCCATTGCATGAAACTGTGAATGTGAAGTCTGGTTGGCAGCGGAGACCCCAAGAAGACATTTGAGATGCCAGACCTGTGAGATATTTGCCAAGGAGAGCTGCATACAGGGAGTCGTACTGGCCTAAGAAAGAGATGTATGTTGCAAGCAAAGCTGGAAGAGCTGAGCCATCTAAGCCCTTTGGAAGTCAAGTCCCAGAAGTTGCATGTGGAGCTACAGGACTTGGCATTTGCCCTGCTGGTTTTCGGCCTTGTTTTGGTCCATTATTTCCTGACTATGCCTCTATTCCTCCCTTTTGGAATGGGAATGTGTATTCAGTTCCACTGTACATTGGGAGTATGTAATTTGTCTTTTGATTTTACAGGAGCGTACAGTTTAAGAGATTGGCCTGCGTCTCAGAAGAGACTTTGGACTGTGGACTTTTGAATGGCATTCAAACTGGTAAAGACTATGAGGACTTTTAAGGTTGGACTAAATGCATTTTGCATTTTATATGGTCAGGAGCCTATGGGGGCCAGGGAGTGGAATGTGGTGGTTTGGATGAGTGTCCCTCATAGGCTCTAGGTATTCAGGCATTTGTCTCCAGTTGGTGGCGCTGTTTTTGGAGGTCTTGGAGGGTGTGGCCATGCTAGAGGAAGTGCATTGTTGGGGGCAGGCTTAGTGAGTTTAACAAGACTTGCAGTCTCCAGTCGCTCGCTCAGCTTCCTGTGCTCATTGTGAGATGTGACCCTCGGCTTGCTGCTCCAGTTCCAGCCGCCATGCCTCCCACCACAATGGACTCTAATTCCCTGGAACCGTCAATCGTAAGCTCAAATAAACTCTTCCTTTTATAAGTTCCTTGGTCATGGTGCTTTATCACAGCAAAAGAAAAGTGACTAATACAGATAGTTATTAGCTACCATGTGGGTGCTGGGAACTGAGCCCAGGTCCTTTGCAAAAGCAGCCAGTGGTCTTAACTACTGATCTATCTCTCCAGTCTCTAAAACCTTAGAAATTTTGATGCCACTTCATGCCAAGGGTTATCACCTTCCACCACCAGCAGTAACGTAGTTACGTTCAGGGATCTTCAGAAGAGGAAATAATCCAACTCCACAAGCCTTTTCTGAAAAATTTCCAGAGATTCTCTTGGGACCAACTGTCCCAAGGCAAAGGTAGAGCGGCAAGGCCTTGATGGTGGGGGGGCCATTTCTTTGTGAAGTCAGTTGGTTATTATAGAGAGTAAGACAGGTCTGCGGGAACATGAAGCTGAAAGGCGTTGAAGTGACATTAAGCCGTGTCTGATTCAAATGCATATCATAGATTTTCTTTCCAAACCAGGCTTCCTCCATTTGCATTTATTGATGGAATGTTGATGGATCCGTCTAGCTCTCCTGCAGGATCTTATTTCATGTTACGCTTTCTCTCTTGAGTGCTTCCTTTGTTTTCTCTCTTTGGTTCCATGACATGGATGTGTGTTTTCTTTAGACTGTTTCACTGCATTGGTGGCAATTTAGCATGTTATTTCTTCTAGAACCACCAGACTTTGTCAAGATAAGATGTGTCAGATATGCTAAGTTGTGCCCTGATGCATGAAAACCGATTCCACACACAAATGCGCTCCCGTGTGTTTTACAGTTTTGTTTGTGCTCTGCATAGGAATCTTGACAAAGTCTATTTTGTTTATTTTAAGAGAGAGAGAGAGAGAGAGAGAGAGAGAGAGAGAGAGAGAGAGTGAGTTTGTGATTGCCTGCATTGTTGTAGCGAAATATTCCCATGAGAGAGTTTCAATTTTTTGACTAGGGTTAATAAGAAATCTTACATCTACAATTGTACCTGCCTGGTGACCCAAAGAAATTTCTATGTGCCAGCTCCTCTTCTCTCTCTCTCTCTCTCTCTCTCTCTCTCTCTCTCTCTCTCTCTCTCTCATCTCCCATTGTAACCCAGGATAGTACTAACACTATCCTGGGATTTATTATGTAGCTTTAAATCCCTAATATTAATCCTGCACCAGCCTCCCAAGTCTGGGGTCACAGATGTGAGCCACCATGCCCTGCTCAGCTTCTGGCTCTATTTCATATCTTGTTCACATCAGCTACCCACAGTGACTCAGCACCAGGCATGGTAGGGCATGTCTCTACTGCTCTGTACCTTGGTGTCATTTATACTATATCCTGTACCAGGTAATGGGTGTCCCTACCCAAGATGACTGGCAACAACTCTATTAGAGGAGGAATAAACTAAAGCTCATGGGTATCAATTCCGCTCATCCAGACTAGAAACACCTCACATTAGCTCCTTCATCACGTGACATGGGTTCAGCAGTAGTTACCTTTTTGTTGCTGTGATAAAACAGTATAACCGAGGATACTTACAGGAGGAAGACTGTGTTTGACTTATGGTTCCAGAGGGATAACAGTCCAGCATGATGGTAGGCATGGCAGGAGGCAGCCAGAGCAGAAAGCTCGCATCTTGAAACAGGCACAGGAAGCAGAGACAGACAAACTGGACATGGGATGTGGCTATGAGCTCCCAAAGCCTACCACAGTGACATGCTTCCTCCAGCAAGGCTGCCCCTCCTAACCCTCCCCAAATAGCACCACCAACCCACTAAGGGTTCAGTTGGAGTCTATTGGGGACAGTCTCATTCAAACCACCACAGGGGGAAAGGAGATTCCAGGGTAGGAAAGAAATAGTGGTCTTTGCTGATTGAAACAAAATAGCCTTAATGCTGAGAATTCTTACAAAAGCATATTAGAGCTAAGGGATAAAGCTCAGTTGGTAGAGTGCCTGACTAATGGGAAAAGCATTAGGTTCCATCTCCAGCACCACATAAACTGGGTGTGGTGGTGCACAACTGTAGTCCCAGCACTCAGGAAGTAGTTAGGAGACAGAAACTCAAGGTCATTCTCAGCTATGTAGCAAGTTCAAAGCCAATCTGGAAATACATGAGACCCTATCTCAAAAGAAGCACAGGAATGGGGGATGGGGGGAGTGAAGAGTGCTAAAGAGATGGTTCAGTGGGCTGGAGAGATGGCCTAGCGGTTAAGAGTGTGGGCTGGAGAGATGGCCTAGCGGTTAAGAGCACCAACTGCTCTTGCAGAGGACCCGGGTTCGATCCCCAGCACCCACATGGCAGCTGAGAACCATCTGTAACTCCAATTCAAGGAGAACTCCAGTTCCAGGGGAATCCGAAGCCCTCTTCTGACCTCTGCGGCATTGCACGACATGGGTGCACAAACCTACATGCAGACACAGCTAAATTAAATAAAAATTAAAAAAAAAAAGAGTGCAAAACTGCTCTTGTAGAGGCCCAGGTTCCAGCTCTAGCACCAATGGCCCAGCGGAATGATTGAATTGCAAACCATCTTTCACTTCCAGTCCAGGGAATCTGACACTCCCTCTTCTGACCTCAGCGGGGATCCGCAAACAAAAATCTACGTGAGACAGTACACTCATTACTACATTACAAAAATATAAAATTTAAAAAAAAGTCATTAACAATAGAAAAAAATAAAAGTCATTAAAAAAAAAAAAAAAAACACTGGCTGCTCTTGCAAAGGTACCGGCGGGGTCAGGTCTCCAACACCTATCCGGCTGGGCGCACCACTGTCACTCCGAGTTCCAGTACTCTGGTCTGCCACTCTTTTTCATCCATGGTGCAGTGCATCCGCTTCTTCTAGAGGGTTCGCACTTCATGCACATCCAAAACACAGTCATGTGCACCTAAAATATATAAACACTAAAAAGTGCAGTGCTGTAGCCATGGTGGCCACACCAATCCTTTTTTAATCCCATAAGCATGTGGGAGGTACCAGAAGAGGTGGGGATCTCTGTGAGATCAAAGTTCTATATAGCAATCACGTTTCAGGCCAGCTTGTGGGCTTCTATAGGAAAAGGACCCTGTCTCGGATACGCTCAATAACACGGACAGGCCAGGGATGCTAGAAATCCACCAAGATAAAACTCCTAAAACGATCCAGAAGGCTTTGGTAAGGTCGCAGGATACAAAATAAACCTAGAAAAATCCGTAGACTTTCTGTTACACCAACAAACAAGCAATTGAAGAGGGACTACAAGGAGCCCTCCCACTAACCACTTAGCTGCTCAAAAACAATAAAATACCTAGGAAACAAACCCAACCAAAGACCCCAAGGATCTCTACAACAAACAATTTTAAACCCTGGAAAAAGGAAATTTGAGGAAGACATCAGAGATGGCCAAAACCTCCCATGCTCAGGATTGGGAACAAAACTATTAGTAAAAATGTCCATTTTTTTTCCTAACCCAAACTAGTGTACAGATTTAATGGGATCCCAATCAGAATCCCCAAGAGTTCTTCACAGGTTTCCTGGAAAAAAAAAAAAAAATCCTCATTTCATTTGGAAAAAACAAAAGAACTCGCCGAATAGCAAAGCAACCCTGACGTGAAAACGAAAGGAGCAATAATAGGGGGGGAGGGCAGGGAGCGGTACAGTGTGTGGGGTCGCAACACGGTAATGTAACTGAGAGTCAGCGCGCGCGCGAGAGGTCAGGTGTCGATCTCGCTAGACGCGCGACTATGGTCCTGAATACGCTCGTTCGGACCAGCTCACTCGCTTTATACCAGGACATCCAAACTATACTACATGGCTATAGTCATAACGACAGCCTGGTACTGGCATCAAAAAAAAACAGACCAGTTGACCAATGGTACAAACTGGAAAAACTCCAAAACTGAGGCTCATCTTTACAATTTCAGCCACTTCATATTGGACAAGGGGGCCAAAATGAAGACACTCAATGAAGAAGACAGGGACACAATGGAAAGACAAGACAGAATCTCCGCAATGGTGCTGAAAAAAACTGGATCACCACTTGTAGAAGAATGAAACTTATAAACACCTACCCTCTCACCTTGTAACAAAGGTCAACTCCAGAGGGACCAAAGACCGTAACGTGAACGTGAATCCCAAAAAATCTGGAGGTGATAGAATTGAGTGAAGCTGTGGCGCAGATCGGATCCAAAGGACATCGGTGTAGGAAACAGATCTTCCGAATCAGACAGCAGATGCACCAGAAATAAGATTCGACAATTGACAAAGGGGACTCATTAACTCAAAAAGCTTCTGTACCTCCAAAGGAAGCAATAAAGGAAGTGGGGAGAAGACCCACAGAGTGGGACGAAACCTTTCCACTGCAGATTAATCTGACAAAGCATTACTTCCAGAGTCTACAGCTACTTCAAAAAACAAAAGAAGAAAGCAAAAAAATGAATCATTTCAAAAGACCTGGAGCAAAGGATCTGAATAGAGACTTCACCGAGGAGGAGTTAGAGATGGCCGACAAACATCTTAAAAACTGCTCAAAAAAAAAAAAAAAAAAAAAAAGGAAATGCAAATTAAAACCACTCTGAGATATCACCTAACTCCAATAAGACTGGCTATGGTCAATTCAGGCAAACACGAATGACACCAAGTGCTGGGGAGAGGTTATGGGGAGGAAGGGATTGGGAAAGGGGCCCACTCATCCATTGCTTGTTGGAATGTAAACTTGTACCCGCCCCATGTGGAAAGCAGTGTGGAGAAACCCTTAAAGGGACCTCAAAATGAGCCTCCCATTTGAACCAGTCATACCACTCCCTGGGTATATACCCACAAGGCCCATCCTACTGCCAATAGATACCATGCACAGCTATGTTTATTGCAGCTTGTTCACAATAGCAAAAAGCTGGAAAACCAGCCCAGGTTTTTGCCTTCAACTGATTTGAGTGATAGAGAAAATGTGGTACATGTTTACAATGGAATACTATGCAGCAGTAAAGAGGGCACCAACATTCATCGAAATTTGCATTGGTTGGTAAAATGGATGGAGCTGGACAGACATTATGTTAAGTGAAGCAACACAGTTCCCAGAAAAACAAATGAACCAAATGGTTGTCCTCCTCATATGTGGTACTGATCTCAGTACCACAACCCCCCGCATATTAAATATTTCTCCCATGGAGCGGGTATGCATAGGGAAAGACAACAGAAAGACTGCATCAGAAAAATGGGACTGAAATGGTGAATTTGAAAGGGGGGATTGGGGTGGGAGGAGGGACACGGGTGTATATTATATTCGATTAAGGCATAATTAATTGACGTGAGCTCAGCAAGTACCCAGTTTGGCCTAGACACTGCCTACAGGAAACATGGTGTCTGCTTTTAGACTTCTAATCTAAAAGTAACGTTGTCTATAAACAACATTGGTTTAAAGGCTGATTAAAAATGGTAATGCATCTGAATTATATGGAGATATAATTCGCTGTTGCTCACATTTGCTTTACATAAAATTTGTAGAGCCCCGAACTTTGGGATGACCACATTAAAAATCTTCTCTATAATTTCCCTGTTGGTAACCGTCCACCTTGTAAGCCCTCTCCTTAAGATGATTTTTCTAACGTTAAAAATTAAGTTTGCTTTCCCAAAGTTAATCATATATAGTCACCCAAAAACAACTATGGGTGAATTGATGAAATCCGTGCCTTGACTCCACCCTCTTATAAGTCAATGTATTAATACGACTGTCTTTTGGAGACTCATACGCTAAAAAAAAAAAAGGGGGGCGGAGGGGATACCGAAAAGACATGAAACCTTTTTATCAAACCCCTTGCAATTCAAATCTTAAAAACTACGGGAAAAGATTTTGTAGGTTCCCACAGGTCAAAACATAACCAAATTACCGGGTGGGCTGAGAAAGAAACACGATTAAGGTGTGATTTGAGTAGGATCTTGTGGCCCCAAAAGCAGTGGCCATGAAAGGCTGGACGCGTCCCTGAACATTCAAAGGAAGGGAAGAATATAGCCTCAAGATGGCCTATAAACAGCGAAAACCCGCGGTGGATCCTACACGTAACAAACTAGTTATAATGAGCCCTAATGAAAATTACCTTCTAGATGCCACAAAAGGTTCTGATATGAGGAGGACCGTCTTGCCTTCCCCCCCATTAGAACAAGGAGAATATGATGATGATGAGGTTCGTTTCACCAAACTGTAAATGGGCGACAACGTTTGGAGAGGTTGAATTGCGTATAAAACCGGTTAATTAAGAAAAACTGCTTTATTTAATTGAACTAATAGACATAGGAACGTGAAGGGCATTACTCATCTGTTCAGAACCCCAAATATATACTAAAGCCAAGGGAGATGCACTCCAGGACAAAATCTATAATACAGGAGTCTCTGACATCAGCAATGGATTGTGCTACCAAGGAGATGTTGGACAGGGATACAAGGCCACAAAAGGTAAGTGTTTCTTGCCCCTAAGTTGGGATACCTTCAGGAGGAGAGGCGATAAGAACCTGCTGCCGAAGACCCTGACGTTAACATGGGAGGGATTTATTGAGACCACACAAAATGAAAGGGTAAAGATGCATTGGAATGAAACGTAGAGTTGGTACAAAAGGCCAAATTAAAAAAATACACAGTCAAAATATGCGGTTATCCCTGAGTCATAGCAAGACTCAACCGGCAGAACCCAGCTACCACCTAACCTTGACGGGAAAAGATGTGCGAAGAGGCACGACATTCGGATGTCTGTCTATCCCAAATCTACTTGGCTATTGGCTCTCCCCTTGGAGAAATAAACCCATGGCTGATGCCCCACAAGCTTCCACAGCATCTACAGGTGAGGTAGATGGTGAAAGCCACAGTAAGAGCCCTGGCAGATGGAACCAGTGGGGGGAGAGAAAACTATGGAATCTAATGGTATTAACATAATCCAAACAGGTGTCGATGCTAAAAGTAAACCCTACCATAACTATCGAGTGTGTCCTAAGATACCTAGATATCTATATTGTGGTTCCTCCTGGAGTAGGATTGAAAGGTTATTTCCTGACAAACTGTCAGCCCATGAAAGGAAACAGCCAGAATTGACCAGATGCCAATTGTTCAAACAGATCCGGAGAGAGTGGACTGTTTACCTCTCATCACACCTGTGTCCCCTTGTCTAAGCCTAGGGAACAACTCGCAGAAGAGGAGGGGTCGTGGTAGACCCCTAGACCGTTAAGGGCTGCGATTGGGTGTGAATGGTGAATGAAACTACAGCACTGTAGTCTGGACACTCCATTTGATCAACTTGATTGAAACAAACAACCTGTTCACCCCCCACTGGATTGGTGGGGCTGTAGTTTTGTTTGGGGCAAAACACCAGCAGATCGGTTTGCTATGAAGGATGCTTGTACTCAGGATTATCACCCATATCTAAAATGAAAAAAAAAAAAAAATGATGAGAACAATGCAGGACAATTATGGCAGAATGCATGATTGGGAAGGGGGGGGGGGAAGAAAAAAAAAAAAAAAAAAAAAAAAAAAAAAAAAAAAAAATGTATGAAATGCACAACAGCATCAATATAAAAACTAAAAAAAAAAAAAAAAAAAAGAAAGACCCTGTCTCAAAAAAGACTAAATAAATAAATAATTAATTAAATAAATAAATAAAAAATTAAGAAGTTTGATGGTCACAAAATCAGAGGCAAGTTGTTTGTAGGATTCAACTGTTAAATTGGTGTTAATCAAAGATGACTTGAAGGCTGCAGTGTGGCTCAGTGGTAGAGTTCACCAGGCCCTGGGTTCAATCCCAATAGTGGAAGAAAATGACTTGATATTTTCTCCATGGTGTACTGCCTGACTGCTTGTTTCATAATTTAATAGACTGTAGGAAGATCCAGTTTGAACTGGGGGCTGGTTCTCAGCTAGCACCCCTCAGGGCACCATGTGGATGGGAGTCAGGGGATTTCTCTGACCCCGCCCCAAGAGGAAGCAGACAATGTGGCCTAGGTGCATGATGCTGGGTAGGGTGGCAGTGTGCAGTGGCACCAATTTGGGGGGGCCTGTGATTGGCTCTGGGAGCTGACGTCATTTGGCTTATAAAGCAGGCTGTACCGAGCAATAAATTTGAATTCTCCACTACCATTAATACAGAATTCCCGGACGTCATTATTTTTTTCATGCATACAGGCCTGCATTTTGTTCGGGTGGCCAGTGGGTTGGAAAGGGGTTCTTGAACCGCCAACTTGGATAGCTGGTGTGGTGAAGTGATTTGTGAGTGGACATAGGCTGAAGATAGGCCATCAGCCATCAGTCTGAAATTCCTGTCCAGGGGTCAGCAGTCTCTGGGCAGGTGGGAAACCTTCTGTTGTCCCAGGCTAAGGGCCTGAGCTGGAGGTGCCTTCTCAGGTCAGGCTACAAAAGTAGCCGGCTGGTCTCTGCTTCGAGAGGCCAGTTCCCTACAGTGGCGGGTACTGTGTTTCCCTTTCCTTAGCAGGCCAGCAGTGTACCTGCTCATTACAAAGAAGGCTTCCTACAATAGACATTAATAAATGTAGGCTAGGTATAAAAAATTCTAAATTTTTACTTAAGATGATTCATGCTTTTTTTTTTTTTTTAAGACAGGGTCTCCTTATAGCCCCAACTGGCCTGGAACTCACTCTGTAGACCAGGCTGGCCTTGAACACACAGAGATCCTCCTGGCTCTGCCTCCCTAGTACTAGGATCAAAGGTGTGTGCCACCACACCCGGCTTAAAGATGGTTCTTAGCTGCCATGTGGGTGCTGGGAATCAAACCTGGGTTCTCTGCAAGAGCAGCCAGTGCTCTTAACCGCCGAGCCACCTCTCCAGCCCCTTATTCATGCTTTTAAGGAATATAAAACCCTCCTTTCTGCAGTTGGATGAGGTGGGACATGTCTGGAGCCAAAGGAGCACAAGTTCGAGGACAACTGGGGCTGTGGAGTGAGTGATCCTTCCTCAAAAATACAAAATAGGGGCTGGAGAGATGGCTCAGAGGTTAACAGCACAGGCTACTCTTGCAGAGGACCTAGGTTCACTCCTCAGCACCCATATGGTGACTGATAACCATCTGTAACTCTATTTCCAGGGGATCTAATGCACTCTCTGGCCTCCACAGCACTATGTGTGCACTTGTATGCAGGCAAAACATTCACATACATAAAATAAATAAATAACCAGATAAATAAATACCCCCCCAAACAACATAAATACCAAATCATGCGGAGTAGATGTTAAGATGGCTGACCAGGTAAAGGTGCTTGCTACTAAGCCTGACCACTTGAGTTCAGTCCTTGGAACTTACATGGTAGAAGGAGAGAGCTGACTCCAGAAAGTTGTCCTGACTTCCACTTGTGCACCGTGGCGCATGTGTAATTTTGTCTCTTAGTCTCTCTGTCTCTCTTTCACTAAAGAAAATAAATAAATAAATAAATAAATAAATAAATAAATAAATAAATACATAAATGTGGAAGAAATACCCACAGGGCTAGTATTCTAGTTTGTCTTCCATTGCTGTGACAAAACACTCTGACTGACACCAACTTGGGGAGGAAAGGGTTTATTCAGCTTACATCTCCTGGGTCACAGTTCATCACTCAGGGAGCCCAAGGCAGGAACTCAGGGTAGGAACTTGGAGGCAGGAGCTGAAGCACAGGCCATGGAGGATTGCTGTTCACTGGCTTGCTCTCCTGGCTCATGCCCAGCCCTCCTTCTTATACAGTACTCAACAACCTGCCCAGGGTGGCACCACTCTTGTGGGCTGGGCCCCCCCCCCCCACTGCTTGACCATCAAGACAATACTCTACAGATGTGGCCACAGGCCAATCCAATGGAGGCAATTCCCCAATTGAGGCTCCCACAACCCAGGTATGTCAAGTTGACACTAAAGCTATCTAGCACAGCTAGGGATGTAGCTAATAGGTAGAGGTTTGCCTAGCATTCCTAAACCCTGGGTTTGGTCCCCAGCACTGCATAAACCTGATGTGATGGTGCACAGCTGTAATCCCAGCACCTATGAAATGGAAACAGGAGACTGAGTCTCACACTGTAGCCCTGGCTATCCCAGCACTGATGAATGGTCCAGGCTGTCCTCAAAGTCCAAGAAACCCTCCTCCTTCCTTAGCATCCCAAATTCTGGAATTACAGGTGCGATCTGCTGCACTCAGTATAGAATAGTTCGTTTCTGATGTTATTTATATTTCTTTATCTAAGATTTGGGCTGAGGATGTAGCTCAGTGGTTGAGCATTTGCCTAGCATGCACAAAGGCTCTGGGTTCTACTTCCAGCACTGCCAAAATAAAATAAAATTTATAGAACCACCTGGAGCTACCACAGAAGGAAGTGCCAGCTTGGAGCCACAGTGAGGGGTTGGACAATGACTCAGGAAGGAGACGGAGGAGGGCTTGCCAGCCAGGTGGCTATGAGCAGCCTGGGGACTTTTGAAGAGAGAACAAAAAATGACAGTTGTGCCCAATGGGTCTCTGTCTCTTCTCCTGGGAACTACACAGAGCAGCTTGAAAGGCCAGACATAGAATAGGGCTGACCAATCTTAGGCACAGACAAAGCGTAGGGCTGACCAATCATCTCAGGCACAGGCAGGGTAGGGCTGACCAATCATCTCAGGCACAGGCAGGGTAGGGCTGACCAATCTTAGGTACAATGCACAAGGCCCATCATAGTTTTAGGGAGCTACAATAAATATTTCAATTTCTGGAGCTGGGGATGTGGCTCAGTTGGGAGAGTGCTGCTTAACACACACATGAAGTCTTGGACTGGAGCCCAGCACTTAATAATCCAGGTGTATTGGTGCAAGCCTGAAATCCTAGAACTTGGGAGGTAAATTCAGGAGAATGAGTTCCACGTCATCCTAGCTACACAGAGAGTTTGAAGCTAGTTTAGGATACTTGAGTCTCTCTCTTTCTCTCTGGATACATGAGTCTCTCTCTCTCTCTCTCTCTCTCTCTCTCTCTCTCTCTCTCTCTCTCTCTCTCTCTCTCCTTGCTGGTGTTAAAGGAAAAGGGGTCCTTAAAAACAAAGTTGCTGCTGGGTGTGGTGGTGCGTGCCTTTAATCCTAGCACTCGTGAGGCAAAGGCAGGTGGATCTTTGTGAGTTCAAGGCCAGCCTGGTCTACACAGTGAGTTCCAGGCCATCTGAGGCTATGGGGAGACCCTGTCTCGAAAAGACCAAAAAAAATAAAATAAAATAAAATAAAAAATAATAAATAAATAAATAAATAAATAAATAAAATAAAAACACAGTGGCAAGCTGGGGGTGGGGGTGGTGACGCAGACTTTGCCTTTGCTCCCAGCACTAAGGATGCAGAGGCAGAGGAATCTTTATAAGTTCAAGACCAGCCTGGTCTACATAGTGAGTTCCAGGCCAGCTGGGACTAAAGGGAGACCTTGTCTCAAAAACACAAACAAAACAAAACAAAACAAACAAACAAACAAACAAACAAAAAAACCAAACAAATAAGCCCCAACAAAAGCAAAGTGGCTGGGACCACCTTGTGTGGCCATAATGTATGGGAGAAAGTGCTTATCGTGGACTCAGGTATCTTCCCGGCCACCTCCCCTTCGTTCATCTGCCTCCCCTAACCCTGGCCTCTCCTCTGCCGGGTCTGGAGCAAAGGAACGGATAGGAGAACGCGGACTTCCCAAGTTTCAGGTCACAGGAGTCACCTGTGTGCAGGCTTAGAAAGCAGGCTTGAGGAAGCCAGCAGAAACTGTGGGAAAAGAGGGGGAAGGCAATGCTGTGCCCCGAAGACCTCGAAAGGGTGAGCTCCATCTTTACAAACTCTCTGGGAATCTGACTTGAATTTCTCAGAGGAAGAGGCACATGCTCAGAAGGGATGGGGAATGTGTAGAGATTCAAGTTTCCTTTGCTGTGGATCTGACACTCAGCCCAGACTCCTTCCTTACCAGATCCCGAAGGGCTGGAAGGGCAGTTTCGATGCAAAGGATTCTCTTGTCCCTGTTCTCCACTGCAGGACCCTCAACTTCCCTCTGTATATTGAGACTGTGCGGTACAGGTTGGCCCAGGTCCTCTGTGAAGCCCCTGCCACCACCAGGGCACACACGTGGGCTGGCGAGCGGGAATGCTGCTCGGCCCCTTTAAGTGTCGCCAGGGAACAGCTGGCAGAGGCCGCCGGTTCCGGGATTCGGATCGGCAGGTTGGGGAGAGCCGGTCGGTCCCACCCCGCACCGGCCGCTTCCAGGCGTTGGGTCTCGGCCTAGAGAAAATGAGCCGCATCTACCACGACAGCGCCCTCCGAAACAAGGCGGTGCAGAGCGCGCGGCTGCCGGGGGCCTGGGACCCTGCTGCCCACCAGGGGTAGGCTGTGCGGGCCGCGCGGAGCTCACTGTTAGCCGGAGGGGGCCAAGCCTCGGTCCTCGGGAACCGGCTGTGCGGTATTCTTAGCCCCCGGACTCTCCAGGGATTGGCTGGGCCACGTCCCTGGAACCCTGGATCGGTGGTAACTTACGGTGGGCTCTGCCGGGTCCCCTGGCCTGGACTCCAGGCCTCGGATCTAGGTCAGAGACCTGCTCAGAGATCGGGCGGGGCGGGGCGGGGGGGAATGGGGGGGAACGGGACGGGACATGTGTGTGAAGGAGAGGTTGGGGGGTGGAAGGTAAAACTGGGGTTGCCAAAGTCACCTCTGGGCCTCCAGCATGCTCTTCCGGCTCCCCAGGTCTCCACACACCCGGAAGACAGATAAGTTTGAAACTCCCGCCTGCAGGTCACCCACGCAAGGGACTCCAGACTCCCAAATGGGACTCCAGAGGTCGTGTTTGGCTTCCCACCGACTTCCGTCCTTGCCCCTCCCTAGGACTCTAAACTCCAGCCACTGGTCACACTGATGTGCCTCCGGGCCTTTGCCCCATAAATGATCAGTGGGTGCTGCCACAGGAACAGCGGCGGGAGGGTAGGAGCATGCAGAGGTACACCCTTGTACAGGGGAGAGGCAGGATGGACCATTCCATTTAGTCAGAAACACTAAAGACCCGGAAAGACAAAGATCTTGTGATCTCAGATGTGGAATCTAAAGTCCAGTTCATAATGGTTTTCCGGAGAAGTAAACTAGGAGTATAGAGAGTTATAAGAGGAACAGGTTGTGGGAATCTAATGTGATTGTGGGTAGGTACATTAATTTGACGGAGTGAATCATTACACAGTGTGTATATATATCAAGTTACTGAGTTATAAACCTTGATTATATACCTCTCAGTTAAATATTTTTGAAAATAATTTGAGGGGCTGGAAAGGTGGTTCAGCAGTTAAGAGCATGGTTGCTCTTGCAGATGACCCACCCTTGGTTCCTAGCATCCACAGGGTTGCTAACAACCATCCCTAACTCCAGTTCTAGGGGACCCAATGCCCTCATCTGGCCTCCATGGGCATTTCACACACATGGTGCACATACATGCTGGCAAAACACTCATTCACATATTAAATAAATAAATAAATAAATAAAAACATTTGAGGGGAGAGTATAGAGGCAAGCAGTCTTGGCTCGCCCCTCATGCACTATCATCTTGGGTCCACTCCTTTCTCACATCTGTAGTTCCAAAAACGAAAGCCCCCAGGTTCTGCTTTTATGAAAACTAGTATCAGGAAATGGTAAGGGAGTGGCCACAGTTCCAGTCCCATTCAGTATGGGACCCTAGAATCTTGGGTTAGTCCCCAGACTTCTGAGTCTCCAATTTTCTACCTGTGATAATAACCATTTCCTTGGGTTGATGACCACCTAAGTATGAATGAAGGAATAGGAAAGTGCTTTAAAATAGATGAAAAGGGGGCTAGAGCAGTAGCTCACTGTTAAAGAGGACTTGCTGCACTTCCAGAGGAGCAGAGTTCAGTTTCTAGCACCCATGTCTTCAGGCTCACAATCAGCTCCAGTCCAGGGGATCCAGCATCCTCTTCTGGACTCAGAGTACCTGCTGCATACACGCGGCATTCTCTCTCTCTCTCTCTCTCTCTCTCTCTCTCTCTCTCTCTCTCTCTCTCTAATAAATAAAAAAATAAAAATAGCCAGGTGCACACCTTTAATCCTGGCACTCAGGAGGGAGAGGTGAGTAGAGTAGATCTCTGTGAGTTTGAGGCAAGGCTATTTTACAAAGTTAAGTTCCAGGCCAGCCAGGATTACACAATGAGGCTGTCTCTAAAAATAACTTTTTGATAGATAGGTGAAAAGGGAAGATAATCTATTATTTATATAGCATAGAGACCCCCAAATTTGTTTAAATAAAAAGAATTATTTATATATTTATAGCATTTAACTATGGATTTAAGGCTGGACTTGAACTCACTGTGTAGCCCAGGCTGGCCTCAAATTCACTCTGTAGTCCAGGCTAGTCTCAAACTCATAGCAATCCTCCTGTCTGAACCTCCTGAGTGCTGGGATTAGAGGTGTGTGCCATCCCTAGCGGTTAAGAGCACCAACTGCTCTTGCAGAGGACCCGGGTTTGAGTCCCAGCACCCACATGGTGGCTGAGAACCATCTTTAACTCCAGTTCTAGGGGAATCCGACGCCCTCTTCTGACCTCCGTGGCATTACACAATCTGTACACAAACCTACATGCAGACAGAACAAACATACACATAAAATAAATAAAATAAAATAAAAAGAGAGATAGAGGTGTGTGCCATCGAGCCCAGGTATAAAAATGAGTTATATTTAGAAAGTACTTAATGGTTTACAAACACCTTCCCATTCATGATGTTAGGCCTGCATCGAAAGGTGAAGCAGCTGTTTTTCTTCCTATTTGTGGATAAGAATCCCGAGAATCTGGTTGCAATAATTCCTGGTGGCCCTGAAGAAGGGGGCCATACCTTGGGCTCAGCACAGCCTGGGAAGGTTCCTCCTGTCCTTTAGCCTTCGGAGGAATGGGAGCTCTGATGTGGGAAGCAGAGAGGGGCTGCTCCATACGGGAGGGGGGGGTTGCTCCATAGAGGTGGGGTTGCTCCATACAGAGGGGGGTCGCTCCATACAGAGGTGGGTTGCTCCATACCACCCCTGCCCAGAGCCAGTTGGATAGGAGACTCAGGTGAGACTTGCTTCAGTCTCAGGGCAGATTCTAGCCATGAAACTTGAGTCGGACCTCCTTCCTGAGGACAGACAGAACCAACATTCCTTCTTCCTGTCTCATCTCCAGGGGAAATGGTGTTTTGCTGGAGGGAGAGCTGGTAGATGTATCTCGGCACAGCATCTTGGATGCCCATGGCAGGAAGGTAAGGACATGTCAGTGTGATTCCTTACCCATCTGTACCAGTGCCAAAACATGGGCTCCATGCCCTTCCTGGGGGCATGGCGGGGCTCACAGAACAGATGAGGCTAGAGCCAAACAGGACCTTTTAGGGCAGCAGACAGGGAGAGATCTGGCCCAAACACAGTGTAGCCTGAATGTGCCGTCTATGTGCTGATGTCTGGGCCTGCAGCTCCGGTGGTGGTGGCCTCTGTCTTTGCTTAACAGACTCCTGAGATTGTGTCCTTGGTCTTTACCATCTCAGGAATTCTTGACCACTCTTGGGAGTCATCATCTCATCCTAGCCCAGGAGTCCTGCCCAGCTCCATCCATGGGAGCAGCCTCTGCTACTAGCTCACCATTTCTTTTCTCTTTTCTTTTCTTTTCTTTTTTCTTTTCTTTTCTCTTCTTTTCTTTTCTTTTCTTTTCCTCTCCTCTCCTCTCCTCCTCTCCTCTCTTCTCTTTTCTTTTCTTTCTTGGTGTTTTTGAGACAGGGTCTCCTTATAGCCCCAGCTAGCCTAGAACTAGCTCAGACACTTTTTCTTTCCTTCTTTCTTTCCCCTCCCTCCTTCCCTCCCTTCCATTTTGAGACAAGCTCTCACATAGCCCTGGCTGGTCTTGAACTCACTCTGTAACAGAGAATGACTTTGAAGTCCTGGTCTTCCTGCCCCACCTCCCCAGTGCTGGGATCACAGGCGTGCACCTATACAACCAGGTTTATGCAGTGCTGGGGATTGAACCTATGGCTTCATGAATGCTAGGCAGGCATTCTACCAACTGAGCTACCTCCCCAGCCCTGTCTCAGGCTTTTAATGTTCTTCCTACAGCCCTGTCTCATAGTTGTAGGTTGCTCTGACCTTTGAGAATTCACCTTCTTTTGTTGTCCCAGGAAGTGGTCTCTACTTCTTCAGTCTCTGGGAGCAGTTTTTGTGCCTGCTTTGATGAGAAGAGCTGGCCAACAGCTTTTGTAGTACATTTCTTGCTTTGCAAGGTGCTCAGTTCTCCATTTTTTTTTTCTTTTTGAGACAGGGTCTCCCTATAGCCCCAGCTGTCCTGGTACTCACTCTGTAGACCAGGCTGGCCTGGAACTTACAAAGATCCGCCTGCCTCTGCCTCCCAAGTGGTAGGATTAAAGGCGTGTGCCACCATACCTGGCTCAATCCTCCATTGTATTGCTGCTCCCTTCTGTTGTCCCGAAAGGAAGCTTTGCATGACTCCCATGTAATAGGGGAAACTTGCGCAAGAGGGTGCGAGTGCTTTGTCCAGTACTGCATCTGTGGGAATGGCCAGGTATCTGTCCTCCTCAGGCTCTTTCAGTGTCTTTTCTATGGCACTCGGGTGACATCCACTCCTGCTTAGTGGCATTTGGGGTTCCTATTGGCATCTAGTGCCAAGTGGGGTTATGTTTTTTAGTAACTGGTTCTATGGAAGCCTTGGGATCAGGCCCTGTGTCACCCTGCCATGGGCATCCATGTAACCTGTTGTGTGTGACATCTGAGCTGAGGTGGGATTCTAAGGTAGAGGGTGAGGTGGGCAGGGGCTGCATCCAGAATAGTGTGTGTGCGTGTGTGTGTGTGTGTGTGTGTGTGTGTGTGTGTGTGTGCATGGACTGGGGTTGGGGTAAGGAGTGAGGCAGCCCCCTCACCCTCTCTCTGCCTTGCCCTAGGAGCGGTACTATGTGCTGTATATCCGGCCCAGTTGCATCCACCGCCGTAAATTTGACCCCAAGGGAAATGAAATTGAACCCAACTTCAGTGCCACGAGGAAGGTGAACACAGGCTTCCTCATGTCATCCTACAGTAGGTATCCTCAGCCCTTCTTCCCTAAGACCTTGCTCTACTGTGGCCTGTCTGCCCCTGAGATTCCTGATGCCCTGGAAAAGTGGCTCCTCACCCTGGCTGGCCTCCATGCTGGTTCTGGCATCTGAGCCCCCCCTCTGTCTTCCCACTCCTTTCTACCCCTAACTTGCTCAGATATTCACTTTGCCCCACCTTCCTCCCAGGAGCCAGGCTGGCCTCCCTTTCATTTTCTGAAGTCTGGCAAAATTGTCCACAAACTTGGCTTTGGGCGCTAACTACTCTTGTGTGAGGAGGCCAGACCAGGCCCAGGCCCAGCAGTCTCCAGATCTGCTACCCAAATCCTAGTTTGTTTATTGAAGTTCGTTTAGTGAAGGTTTTTTTTTTTTTTTTTTTGAGACAGGGTCTTCCTGTAACCCCAGATGGCTGAGAACTCGCTATGTAGACCAGGCTGGCCTCTATCTCACAGAGCTCCGTGCTGTTTAGTTGCTTTTCTTGTTGCTGTGACAAAATACCGGACAAACTGCAGCCTAAGAAATATCTGTTACTTTTCCCACTGCTTCCTTCTGTCAGGGTAGGTCTTCCCACCTCCAGGAACATAATCATAAGCATGCCTGGAGGTCACCCTAGTCTAGATAATCCCTTACAGTCATGCCCAAAGGCTTGTTTCCTAGGCGATTACAGATCCTGTCAAGTTATGCTAACTAGGACAGGAGGGAAGGGTTTATTTGGCTCACATTGAGGGTATGGCCCATCATGGCAAGGAAGGTTCTAGCTATGGCAGCAGTAGCGGGAACTGGGCGTGTTACATCTGCAGTTCTGAAGCAGACAGAGATGAATGCTGGTGCTCTGCTTGCTTCCTCCTTTTTTAGCTCTTGGCATGGTGCTACCCACAGTCAAGGCGGGTCTTCCTACTTCAGTTAAACCAGAAAGACCCTCATAGACACCCAGAAGTATATCTTCCAGATGATTCTAAATCCTCACAAATTGATCAACCATAGCATGCTCCTATAACATATATAAATTACCTTGAGACCAGATGATTGAGAAACAAAGGGAATTTATTGCTCATAGCTCTGGAAGCTAGTAAGTCCCAGGTCAAGGTGGCAGTAGACTCCAGGTCTGGTGAGGGGTCTATCTCAGCCTCAGAGATGATGCCTTCTTATTGTCCTTATAAGGTGGAAGGGTAAAGAAACCCTTTCAGCTTTCTCACAAGGATCTAATTCTCTTCATGAGGGCTCTATCCACATGATTTAATCACTTCTGAAAGGCCAAACCTCTTGGTATTGTCACAATGGTAATTATGTTTCAACTTATAAATTTGTAGGGACGTGCCGGGCGTGTTGGTGCACGTCTTTAATCCTAGCACTTGGAAGGCAGAGGGAGGCGGATCTCTGTGAGTTCAAGGCCAGCCTGGTCTACAAAGTGAGTTCCAGGACAGCCAGAGCTACAGGGAGACCTTATCTCAAAAAGACCAAAAAAAAAACAAAAAAAAAAAAAAACAAAACCAAAAAAACTTGTAGGGACATATTCAGACTATAGAAGGCCCTCCATGATTGTGTTCTTTTCCTAATTGTGTCTGTAACAGGGACCTTTTTTCTGTGTCCTATGTGAGAAGGTTTGAAGTTGAGTGGGGAACTGACATTTTACTCATTCATGCTCTCAGCTGCTCATTAATTCTCTAGACACGGAGTGAGCAGCATCCTGTGCAAGGCCCTGTGACACGCGCTGAGGCTCCAGGGAAAAGTAAGACTTGGTCCTGCACTGGACATGGTTTCAGTCCAGTAAAGGAGACAGACAGCTCTGTGATTGGAGCTTGAGAGGGGCTCTGAGCTCTCTAGGCATGCGCAGGGGGACCCTGAAGTGGGGGAACACCAGCATTGAATCCTGAAAGTAAGTGGCAATCAGCTGAGTGAGAGTGCTTGGAGGGGTATTGCAGAGGGGAGTCAGGGTACCAAAGGCGTGCGGACGGATCCGGGTGAAGCTGTGCAGGTGGGTAGCAGAAGGGGTATGAAGCAGCAAACTTAGTCAAAGCTGCAGGGAAACCCTTTAGTAAAGCATTTTGGGTAAATGAACAATTGGATTAGATTTGTTTTTAAGATGCTCTGGGTAGGTGAATACAAGGAAACCATTCTGTCTCCACACAACAGGACAGTTACATGTATGAACCCTCAGGCCTCGTGACAGCATGCAAAAGACCTATAGGAGCCCAAGCCAGATGAAACCCCAGGATGGAAGGGGGAGGTGGGCAGGAAGCCCCAGCCCTAGCTGACGATCTATTGGCAATTGATAACTGCTGGAAGAGGGAGAGCCAGTTTTCTTTTATGGGTGTGATTCCTGGTCAATTGATGAGACTCTAGGGGATGGACCCCACACCCCAAAACATTTGAGGAACACAAATTAGATTTGATGGGCCTTTAGAAAAAGAAAAATAGGGTCTGGAGAGATGGCTCAGTGGCTAAGAGCACTGGCTATTCTTGCAGAAGACCCGGGTTCGATTCCAGGTGGTTAACAACTGTCCATTAACTCCAGTTCCAGGGGATCTGATACTCTCGGACATCTGAGGGCATTACATGACATGGTATACTTATATACATGCAGGCAATACACTCATACACATAAAATAAAATTAATAAACAAAATATTTAAAAAAGAAAAGTAATAATAGAGGACATGAAGTTAGGAGGGTGTAGTAGGTGAGGCAAAGATAGGGGAGAGAGATCTAAATACGTTGTATGGAATTCTCAGAGTCAATAAAAGTAACTTTTTGACATAGGGTCTCATTACATAGCCCTAAATAGCCTAGAACTTGCTACGTAGACCAGCCTGGCTTTGCAGTCACCAAGATCTGCCTGTCTCTGCCTCCTGAGTGCTGGAACTAAAGGTGTGTCCCACTATACCCAGAAAAAATAATAAATAAATAAAATAAATTTTAAGTTAAAAAAGAAAAGAATCCTTGGGAAGTGATTAGACTGGAGACTAGGAGGATCTATTAGGAGGCTGCTACGGTAACTAAGACAGAGACAGAGGACCAGGATGAGGGACTTGTCAGCAGGGATGGAGGCCAATTTTATCAGTGTTAGGTTTGCTATGGAGCCAATAATGAAAGTTAGGGAGATTCCAGGGGGCTGGTCTTGGAAAAGCACAGGTACAGGTAGCAGGCTTGGAGAGAAGAGCTCTGTTGGGGCATAGTGTATCAGAGTTGCTGGTTACATTTTGATGGGACTTGGAAATTAAGTTCTAGAGCTCAAGGAGAGGGCAGGGCTAGTCACACCTATTATGTAGGAGTAGTCTACACAGTGAGAAGCTGTGAAGAAGAAAAGGCAGGCATGGGTGCAAGAGGTTGTCCTGGGGAGCAGCAAGATGGTACAGATGGGGATAGGCTCACTGGAGCAGCCTGAGGTAGGTGGAAGGTACGATGTACCACTGAGGCCCATGGAAGCCAAAGTGAGTAGGGTCCAGGAGCCAGCAGTGCTGCCCCTGTGCCAGCAAAATAAGACCAGGAACTTGGAGGATAACAGTGATAAGTCCTGTGGCCCTGGGGGTAAGGGCAGGAGCAGAGGGTGTCAGAGCATAGTGCAGGAAGGCACTGAGGAAAGATCTGGGTAGGGGGGATCCTCAAGGAGCTGTAGGAGTGTCTGGAGCCAAGATGGTGCACCAGGCTCGAAGCTGGAGGAGTGACGTCTTGTCTTTTGAGAAAGGAAAGTGTCTTGTTGTAGGAGCTAAGTTGACAGGTGGAGGGTATCAGGGGGGATAGAGTCCTCACCTGGTGGCTTATCTTTCAGAATCAATGAAAAGCTTTGTCTGGAATTGGTGTAATCAGGGTAGAGAATGGAGCTCTGGTGATCAGGTATCTAGGGAATCTCCAGGGTGTTCCTGACAGCCTGGCCAAGGTCATTTACCCAGGGATGGAATTTGATCAGGTGTTATGGTTGACCAGCAGGGTGACCACCCATTGGGTTGATATGGGGAAGGAAGTCTATTGGACAAACTCTGTGGTCACTGTGCTGGGGGGCGGGGGTATGACTATACATGCCTTTTGGGGTATCCTAATCTGACAAGCTCCACTGCCCTGTGAGCCTCTCTCCCAGCAGGTTTAAGACCTGGATTCTTCCCTGAACTACTGAACATTGCCAGAGCCAGCCTGTGTAGGTTGGTAGAGAATCTGGGGATCACAAGTTTGCTCCTGGTCCTAGCAGACCCCAGTTATCCAGCAAGACCCCTAGAGCCCAGGAGAAACCTGCCTGGGGTCACAGAGTCTCAGGGGAAGGCAGAATTGCTCTGGGTGCTTAATCCTGCCTCTTCCATTGTGGTGTGACTGTAAGCTAATGATGTGGTCTCTCTAAGCCTCCAGGTTCTCATCTATCAGATGGGACTAATGAAAATGCATGAAGCCTGGCTGAGGGTTTGCTCCGCACCAGGCACTATGATAAATGCTTTATTTGCCATATTTCCTCTACATTCCATGTCAGTGCATTTTTTTATCCCTATTCTCCAGGGACATAAAGAACTTCCCAGGGATATAGTAGAGCTCAGATTTGCTCCAGGCAGCCTGGGTCCAGAGCCCAGACCATAATACTTCTGATGTGCCCTGGTGGGATGAGTGTTGAGAGTTCTATCCTCAGGTACAGCATTCACCAGCTCCTGAAGGTACTTCCTCTTCAGCCATGCTAACTGTCCTGTTCTCTGTTCTCTGCAGAGGTGGAAGGCAAAGGGGACACAGACAGGCTCACGCCCGAGGTGCTGAAGGGCCTGGTAAACAAGCCGGAGCTGATGGAGCTGACAAAGAGACTCACCCCAGACCAGACGTTGGGGTTCTGGATGCCCGAGTCAGAGACGGAGGCAATTGAGCTTGAGCTGGGGGCTGGGGTACGGCTGAAAACTCGGGGTGATGGCCCTTTCATAGGTGAGCAGTGTGCCCTTTGGCTGTTCCTATAGCCTATAGGGGCTCCTGGCCTCCCTTCTGAGGCTCCTCATCACTGTTGCTTAGAACTATGGGAGAAGGCCAGGTCTGTCTCCCAGAGGAACCTGCCCTCCCCTTGAGACTTACTTCTTAGTCCTTGGCCAAGAACCCTGGGGCCATTAGCCTGGATGCTACTATCCAATCTCATGGTTTCTGTGGCTGAGCCTTGCTATCTAGTGCTTTGGGGGTTCTACTAAGACCTCAGTGACCACTCCAGAGAACCGAGTCAACCCAGACTTGGAAGATCTCCTAGAATTGATGGGGCTAGGGCCTAAGCTTTTCTGTCACTAAGAGGACATTCAATTTCTCTTCTTTCAGATTCGTTAGCTAAACTGGAACTGGGGACAGTGACCAAGTGTAATTTTACTGGTGATAGAAAGACAGGGGCATCCTGGACTGACAACATCATGGCCCAGAAGTCTTCAGAGGGGACCAGAGAGGAGATCCGAGAGCAAGGAGATGGGGCAGAGGATGAGGAATGGGTAGGTCAAGGAGATGGCTGTGGACCTGGCAGGGTTGCTATTGTGTGTCCCGGTGGGCGTTTTGTACATACAAGCTGTGGCTGAGGCAGGAGTAGAAGACAAGATAAATTCTGTGCAATTCCCAGGAGTGTGCTAGCATCAGGGAAATTCCTTCAAGGAATTAATGAAGGTTGACAATCTGAGATGTTGGAGGACACAAACTGTTCCCTTGCACACCAAGCCCCAGAGATTCACAAAAGGAGAGGGTGGGAAGGAATAAGTGGTTGTCATTATGTTTCAAAATGTTTCTTGTTAAGAAAATTAATTAGCCACAGAGAGGCCTTTGAGCACAGAATGTTTTTTCCTCCTTGGACTGGACTCTGAAGTGCTGGGAAGTGGCAACAACTAGTCTGGCTATTTCTTGTGTTGAGGGTCAACAGTCCAGTTGATCCCAGCCTTTATTTACAGTAGTTTTTCTGAAGTGTATTTGATCTGAAAATTTGAACTGATATCGAAAGCCTCCAAACAGAACATTTAAAGCAAAGAAATCACAGAAAAATGGGGTCTTCATCTCAGTGATGAAGATGGAGACTTTCGCCAATGAAAGCCAGGAGGACCAGGACTCCCTTCTGTCTTAATAAAGCTAGCTGACAAACAGTGGGATTGCTGGGCTGCCTCTGGGAATAGCTCTAAGGATGTGAGGCCAAGGTAGTAGCTGAGGTTCCCATGAGTACTACACGATCAGACTCTTGTCTGAAGACTGACAGAAGACTTATGAAATATGCTCTGGTCACTTCTCTTGACTTGGCCCCTTTGCATGTCTCCAGGACGACTGAGGTGATGCCTCATCCCTTCTGCATCTGCTATGGCATGTTTGAGAATTGTCATCACCGACTTCCACTTTGGAGAGAGCCGTCTGTCAAGCTGAATACCATTTAAACGCTGTACTGGAATCAAATCCAATACCATGACATATGTTGATCCCAGTGGATGCAAGTCTAGTCTTTGGATGCAAGTCTAGTCTTTCCAGACATTTCCCTAACAGCCCTTGTCCTGGGTGGCAGCCTTGTACTAGCTGAGTCCTCCAAGGGACTCAGTCCTGGGGTACAATTGGAGAAACTTCCTTGTCTGAATGCAGAGAGGCCCTGAGGCTCCTTCCTCTGTTCTTGCTGTTTCTTGCTTTCCTTCCATCCCACCCTACACCAGCCTTCTGTGTTAAATAGCCTCTCTTCTCTTGCTTCAAGCCTTCTTGTCTGTTTTTCCCCACCTCGCACCCAAGGTGCTAATTCTTTATTCCTCTTCTGCTGCACATCCCGTGTGGGATTTTCCTACCTTCAGAAGTCCCTGTTTTGGTAGATGCTATTCTCAGGGAGGCCAAACCCGTAGCCCTCCCAGCTGTGTCTAGTGAGTCTATAAGTCTCCGGTTCATCCTGCTGAGCCACACTTGTTTATGGTGCTTCACGCCTGCTAGGCAAGGGATCTACTACAGCCTATGCCCTCAGCCCCCTAGGCTACATTTTTGGTACCATCTTTTTTGTCCTATACTTTGTCTTATACTTTGAGAACCTTTTTTTTTTTTTTTTTTTTTTTTGAGTCAAGGTCTCCCTGTAGCCCCAACTGGCCCGGAATATGCTCTGTAGACCAGGCTGGCCTTGAACTCACAGAGATCTGCCTGCCTCTGCCTCCCAAGTGCTAGGATTAAAGGCATGTGCCACCACACCCAGCTGAGAACTTTTTATGAATGAGTAAATCTTCAAGAAAGAATTCCTCCACACTGACTGGTTTCCTGTCAGGTGTTAATGGTCATCCAGCTGAGTCACTTTCCTACAAGACACAGCTTTTAGTCTTGTTGGGTAATATGCCCACACTCAGCTCTGGAACCAGATCTGGAGAGGAAGTCCGTGTGACCTTGGTTTAATTCTACATATCCATGGCAGGTGACCTGGGGAAAAGGGATGGAGGGAGGTATTAATTACTGTCTCTTTAATATATCAAACACAATGCCAGTTGCTTTCCATGACCATGGAAAATATTGAGGTCTTCCTGATGCTAGTACTTATGCTAAGTACTCGGAGTATCTTGTCACAACAATCTCATGAATATGATTAGTATCCCCATAGGATATTGAAGCTTTGAGTCTCTATGAATGGTATATACTACCAGAGAGAGGAATTTAAACTCAGTTTCAAGGCCCACATTTGTGTGTGTGTGTGTGAGACAGTGTCTCACTATGTAACCCTGGCTGGCCTGGAGCTCTCCATGCAGACAAGTCTGGCTTTGAACTCATAGTGATCTGCCTGCCTATGCTTCCCACGTTACCAGGATTTCTGACATGAATAACTACCTGGATCACTTTTTTTTTCTTTTGTAACGAGGTCTCATGTATCTTAGGCTGGTCTTGAACACATTATGTAGCCAAGGATAACCCTGACCTTCTGATCTCTTGCCTCTACCTTCCCAGTGTTAGTGTAATAAGGGTATACGACCATACTTGATTTATGTGGTGCTGGAGATCAGACCCAGGCCTCAGGTATGCTAGGCAAGCACTCTACCAACTGAGCTACCTCCCCAGTCTTTAAGCAACATTCTTAATTACTGGACTTTTCTGCTTTCACATGCAAATTACAGAGGTTTCAGAGAGGTCAGGCAACTCTCCCTGATTGTAAACGGCAGATCCAGGATCCAAGTCCAGAGTTGCCAAAGGCAAAGCTTATGTCCTTTCCACCATCTTCTGCTTCCTTGGCTTATAAAGGGGTTTGGGATACAGGAGCCAAAGGATGGAGTAAGCACCTCCCTGGTAGTCCTATATCTGGGCTGGCTTACTGATGGGTCATGCTGGGCCCTTAGTTTTGAGGGTGACCAAGGAAGTGGTTGATTTCCTGTAATCAGTTTCTTTTTAAAAAATTAGATTATGAGCCAGGCATGGTGGTGCAAGTCTTTAATCCTAGCAC
The DNA here is from genome assembly GCA_009823505.1 of Rhizomys pruinosus. Classification (NCBI taxonomy): domain Eukaryota; kingdom Metazoa; phylum Chordata; class Mammalia; order Rodentia; family Spalacidae; genus Rhizomys; species Rhizomys pruinosus. Next base: position 102,217 of record VZQC01002915.1, read on the forward strand.
TTGGGAGGCAGAGGCAAGCGGATCTTTGTGAGTTCAAGGCCAGCCTGATCTACAGAGTGAGTTCCAGGACAGCTGGGGCTACAGGGAGACCCTGTCTCAAAAAGACAAAAAAAAAAAATTAGATTACATTTCTTTCTCTTTTCTTTGTCTTTTTGAGACAGTGTCTCCCTAGCTGGGTAGCCCCAGCTGTCCTGGAACTCACTATGTAGACCAGGCTAGCCTTGAACTCTAAGAAATCCTCCTGCTTCTGCCTCCCGAGTACAGGGGACTAAAGGTGTGCACCACCATGACCAGCTAGATTACATTGCTTATTTTGAGTGTGTGTTTGTGCACATGCATGTGTGGAGATTACTTTAATTACAGTTAGGACTCATAGATGGCTCAGTAGGCAAAGGCACTTGTCACCAAGCCCGATGACCTGAGTTGGATCCCAGATTCACATGGCATAAGTTGGCCTCTGACTTCCAGAAATAAACCATGGCATGTGCATGTATCTCCCTTCCACATAAATGTATAAATGTAATTTTGCTGGGGGTTAGAGAGGGCTCAGCAGTAAGAGTACTGGCTGTTCTAGCAGAGAACCTGGGTTCAGTTCCCAGCACCCACAAGAAGCTAACAACCATCTGTAAGTCCAGTTCCAGGGGATCTGATACCCTCTTGTGACCTCTGAGAGCACTGCTCGACCTATGGGGAAGCAATATACTCATACACATTAAATAAAAATATTTTAAAAATTAATGCTGGGTGTGGTGGTACATTCCTTTAATCCCAGCATTTAGGGGGCAAAGGCAGGTGGATCTCTGTGAGATCAAGGCCAGCCTGGTCTACATATTGAATTTGAGGCCAGCCTGGCCTACAGGAAAGAACAAAACCCTAATCCTCCTGCCCATTACAATTCAAATCATCCTAGTAAGCTTAATTTGTTGGTAAAGCTAGTTCTTTCTCATGACTGTTTTAGAATTTTCTTTGATATTTCTGCCCAGCATCTGAATCAGTTTGTTAAGTTTCAGTGCAATAATTACCTTTTGGCTTTTTATTTATTTATTTATTTTTATTTTTTATTTATTTATTTTTTGTCTTTTTGAGACAGGGTCTCCCTGTAGCCCCAGCTGGCCTGGAACTCATTCTGTAGACCAGGCTGGCCTTGAACTCACAAAGATCCTCTGCCTCTGCCTCCCGAGTGCTAGGATTAAAGGGATGCGCCACCACGCCCGGCTCCTTTTGGCTTTTTATTAAAAAAAAAAAAACAACTGGCTAAAAGCAATATATGTTCACTGAAGGAAAACAATCTATGTTCCTGTTATCCAAAGATTTTTGTTTTTTTTTGAGACAGGGTCTTCCTGTAGCTCTGGCTGTCCTGGAACTCACTATGTAGACCAGGCTGGCCTTGAACTCACAAAGATCCGCCTGCCTCTGCCTCCCAAGTGCTAGGATTAAAGGTGTGCGCCACCACACCCAGCAGATCTTTTTTTTTTTTTCTTAAAAGATGGTTCTCCTACGCCATGTGTGGGGTAGAGTGGGGATTGAACACTGGGTCCATTCCTGCAAGATGTATCTAGTGCTCTCTTCTAAGCTGCTAGGTTTTGGCCAATCTCGTCCAGCCCACCCGATGTTTATTTTTAAAAAGAAATCAGTTAGGGTAGTGGAGAAGGATGGATCAATTGCATTACAGAGACACTGGACTACATATTTCAGAGGACCCAGGTTTCTGGTCTCTTAGACACCCACATGGTCGGCTTAAGAACCATACTCTGTGTGGGACCGAGATGTGGTGGCGCAACACGTTCAATCCCAGCACTGCAGGAGGCAGAGGCAGTTGGATCGTCTGTGAGTTCGACAGCCCCACGCCTGGTCTCTAGCATAGGAGGCTCCAGGCTAGCTGGGACAAAAAGGAGACCCTGTCTGCAAAATACACTCCCCCACCCCGCAATAAAAAAAATCACTCTGAGATAATTTTAGCAATTATATCTAGTCACTGTTTGATTGAATTTTTTTTTTTTTGTGTTGTTTTGGTCTGATTCGAGACACGGTCTCGCTTACTAGACCACAGCGGGCCCAGAACTCCTGAGTGATAGACCAGAGCTGGCCTTGACTCCACAGAGATCCAGCCATCTGCCTGGCTGGAATTTTTTTTTTTTTTTTTTTTTAAGAAAAATGTCTTGGATATAGTTTAGAAATTGTTTTCCAGTTTGATAAATCTGCGCCTTGATTCCAGCCTATAGGGTTTTATGTTTTAGTGTAATACAATAGCTCTTCTGAGACTCATGGCCAAAAAAAAAAAATAAACAAAACCTAAAATAAAAAGGGGGAATACAGATATATAGGTGTAAACCATTTTTGTCAAAAACTTTGCTAATTCAAATCTTAAAACTAGAACCGAGAAAATCGGACAGTGATAAAGCAGTGAATAGAGGACGGACTGCGCGCCCCGGAAGAGGGGCGCATAGAATGTAGGGCTCGCGTTGGGTGATGGATGGTGAATGACTACTATGACAATTAGACTGGACACATAGACATTTGATCAACTTGATGAACATACAGACCCCCCCCTGGATGGCTTGGGACCATGAGTTGTGGTGGCTTTGGGCACAAACTGCTTCAGCATAATTGGCTTTACATGAAAGGTATTTGTACGTTACGACGAAAGTTACACTTAGGTTATTGTATAAAAAAAATTGAAAACAAAACAAAACAGATAAAAGATTGCAGGAAAAGGTTACCGGCAGAATGCAGAGGTCTGTGGATGGGTCGGGGTGTGGGTTCGGGGGGGGATGAGGGAAAGGGAGATACGATATGTTCCTGAACTTGAACTTGACAAAAGCAATGGTATAGTAACACAAAGCATCGAATAAAAGAAAGAAATATAAAGACACCAAAAAAACAAAAAAAACAAAACAAAAAAAACCTTTAACTGTGGGAAAAGATTGTATGTGTTCCAACAGTCAAAATGGAGTCACCAACTTAACGGGGTGAGAAGAAAAAAGAATAGCAAGCTTTGCATTGTTAGGATTGTACCAGGCGAAAGTGCCAGCAGGAAGGTCTGGGCCCGCTATGACATTGACAAAGGAAGAAATCAGACACTCAGACTGCTAACAGACACTACAACATCCTCTGCGGATCTACTCATGTATAACAACTACTTTATATATAGCAGTTCCTAATGAACTTACTTCTAGGTGCGCAAACGTTTGTGTTTTTTTTTTTTATTTCTTTTTTGTTATTTTTACTATTTTATTTTATATTTTTTTATTTTTCATTTTTCATTTAGCTTTTTATAAATATGCTAATTTTTCTTTTTCATTCATAAAGATCTTATTTATTTTTAAAAATCTAGACCCGTGTTCCTGTCGCATAAGTTCCCCTCACCTCTCGTAGCGCCCAGAGCTCATGCATTCTGCCAAAAACCTTTATCTTTTCATCTCTTAGTCCTTTCTCAAACTATTTCGAACATGGGAAGTTGATGTTTGAAGCAGAAGTTCAACCATGTGACTTCTGCTATAAATTTATCTGGTATTTAAATATATATATTGATTTATTTTAATATATGATTTTTTTATAACATCTAGACCGATGTCCCTCAAAAAAAAAAAAAGCATCCCACCTCACGCCTGACCCGGAAGTAAAGATGCATTCTAGCCGGAAACATTTGCTATTCAATCTCCTCTCATCTTTCTCAATATATCTCCATGGGAAGACGACTGTTTTGGGCACGAAGTTCACTTCCTCGTAGTATTCATGTTTCTTTGATGACAGTCCTATTCCTCGTTTGAGTTGTGTTGTTTCCACAAATGCCTACTTACATTTCCCAACATGCTTTTCAACAAAAGCTCAAGGGGCCCTCACACAAGAAATACCTAACAACGAGTAATGTGGCACTAGCATCTTCAGAGAATGAGGGATAACAATTCCGGAGTATTTGTTTTTCTGGGACTGGTTACTTAGTCACTCAGCATGATGCCCTATAGCTCCAGCCATTTTTCCTGCAATGCTCATGATGTCGTCCGTGCTTTTACTGCTGCAGAGAACGCCATTGTGTAAGAGTAACACATTTTCTCTATCCACGCATCGGTTGAGGGGCATTGGTGTTGGTTCCAGATCTTTGCTATTGGGGAAGAGAGCTGAAATAAACATGCTGTGCAGTATCTCGCAGTGGGGTGAGTCTTGGGGGTACATGCCTAGGAGTGGGTATGGCGGGGTCAGGTGGCAAGTTCATTCCAATTCTTCCAGGGGTTCTCCAAGATGCTTTCCATAGTGGCTGTAATGAGTTTACTTCCCACCAGCAGTGGGATGAGTGTTCCCCTTGTCCCACAACCTCTCCGCACTGGGTGTCATTTGTCCTCTTGATCCTAGCCAGTCCCTTAGTGGAGTAAGATGGTATCTTAAGTGGTTTTTGATTTGCATTTCCTTATGATTAGTGATGTTGAAACACTTCTTAAGATGTTTCTCAGCCATCGCTAATTCCTCACTTGTGAAGTCGCTGTGTCAGCTCTTTGCTCTCTATTGAGTGGGATTGATGGGTCATTTGTTGTCTTTGCTTCTTCTGTGGTTTTTGAGTAGTTTATAAATATCTGGAAATTAATGCTTTGTAAGATGTTTCTGTGGGGGTTTTCCTCCTCTCGGTGGGATTTTCTAAACTCTTGTTTCTTTTGATGTACCAGAAGCTTTTCAGTTTGATGAGGTCCCAGTTGGTCCGATTGTTGACCTTAATTCTTTGCACAGCTGCTGCTGATTTAGAAGTCGTTTCCTACGCCTAGGTCTTGTAGTCTGCTGCCCAAACTTTTTTCTTCTATCGCCTTCAGAGTTTGGGGTTTCATGTGAGTTCTTTGATCCTCTGGAGTTGACTTTTGTACAGGGTAGAGGAAGGGTTTTAATTTCATTCTTCTACAAGTGGTGGTCCAGTTTTGCAACACCACTTGCTGAAGATGCCTGTCGTTATCTCCATTGTGTCTTCTTGGCCCCTTGTCAAATATGAAGATGGCTGAAATTCTATGTGCCGCAGGTTTGTGATTTTCTTTGGTTTTGTTCCATTGGTCAAACAGGTCTGTTTTGTGCCAGTTACCAGGCTGTTTTTAGACTATAGCCCGTAGTATAGTTTTGAAGTCTGGTATAGGGAGTTCCCTCTGTGTAGCTTCTTTCGCCAGGGTTTTTTGGCTATTTTGGTTTTTAAAACAAAATAAGAGTCTTTTGTTTTTCAAATGAATGTAAGGACTGTTTTTCCCAACCATGTGAAGAAACTCTTGGGGATTTTGATTGCATTGCGTTAAAAATCTAATACAAGAGTTTTGTAGATGGACATTTTTAAAATTTTATTTTCCCCAATCATGTGCATGGGAGGTTTTCCATCTTCTGATGTCCTTCTTTCAATTTCTTTCTTTAAGTTTTAAATTTTAGTGTAGAGAGCGATTGGTGTCTTTTGGTTGTTCCTAGGTATTTTAATTGTTTTGAGGCTATTGTGAGTGGAAGAGTCCCTCTTGAAAGTCTTTCTCCACTTGTTTTTCGTTGGTGTAAAGAAAGGCCATTGATTTTTTTTTAGGTTAATTTTTGTATCCTGCCACTTTGCTGAAGCGGTTCATCATTTATAGGAGTTTTCTGGTTGGAGTTTTTAGCATCCCTTAAGTAAGCAACATATCATCCAGCAAATAGGGCTAGCTTGACTAACTCTTTTCCAATTAGTACGCCTTAATTTCCTTTTCCTTGTCTTAGTGCTCTAGCAAGTGTTTCAAAAACTATAGTGCAAAGTTTTAATATGAGTGACTTTCTTAGCTCCCCTCCATAGAACAAGGAGAAATATGAATATGATGAGGTCGTTTCCCTAGTTGTAATTGAGAGCCAACTGTTATGGAGGTAAGCTCTTATAAAACCGGTAAAACTGCCTTTTTTTTTTTATTTTTTTTTTTTTTGTCTTTTTTATAAACAGGGGTCTCCCTGTAGCCCCACGGTCCATGGAACGCGCTCTGTAGACCAGGCGGGCCGTAACTCACAAAGATCCACCTGCCGCTGCCTCTGCCGCTGAGTGCTAGGATTAAAGGCGTACATCACCACACCACGCCTGGCAAAACTGCCGTTTTTTTTTGGTTTTTTTTTTTTTTTTTTTTTGGTCTTTTTTAGACAGGGTTTCCCCTGTAAGTCCCCAGATGTTTTTTGGAACTGCACTTTGTAGACAAGGCTGGCCTTAAACTCACAAAGATCCGCCTGCCTCTGCCTCCCAAGTGCTAGGATTAAAGGCAATGCCACCAGATGCCACATCAAGATTAATATTTTGATTTTTATTATTTTATTTTTGTCTTTTGAGACAGGGTCTCCCTGAGCCCCAGCTGTCCTGGAACTCACTCTGTAGACCAGGCTTGGCCTTGAACTCACAAAGATCCGCTGCCTCGGCCTCCCAAGTGCTGAGATTAAAAGTGTGCGCCCCATGCCCGGCTTTTTTTTTTTTTAACTGCCTTTTATTTATTTTTCAATTTTATTTATTGTCTGTATGTGTATGAATTACTGTCTGTCATGTAAGTTTGTGCACCATGGGGTCATGCAATGCCGTGGAGGTCGAAGAGGGGGTGTGTGTATTCCCCCCTGGAACGCGAGTTCTCCTGGAATTGGAGTTTCAGACGTTCTCAGCCAAGCCAATGTGGGTGCTGGGGATCGAACTCGCCGGGTCCTTCGTACGAGTGTAGCGGCGCTCTTAACCCTAGGCCACCCCTCTCCGCCCCCTAAACTGCCTTCTTTAATTGAACTAATAAGACATAGGAACTGTGAAGAGTTTATTTTCTATTCAGAACCAATATAATACTAAAGACTCCTTAAGCTATGCCACTTAAGACAAACATATAATTAATACGGAGGCTCTGATATCAGCATGGATTATTCTACCAAGGAGATTTGGCCAGGGGATCCACCCCCGCCCCAAAAGGAAAAGGCTCTTTGTCTGTAAAAGGGATACCTGCAAGAAGAAGCGATAAGGCCCCTGCTTTGAGACCTGATGTAACCATGGGAAAGATGTATTGAGACGCTGCACTTGCAAGTGTAAGTTGGTCTCTGGAATAACAGAGAGTGTTACCAAAGGCCACAAACCAATAAAGCAAATATAGAGTCTCCTGAGTCAAGGAAAACTCCTCAGTCAGCACCAGTACACCTCACTTGCCTGGAAATGACTGTGCAGCAGTGGCAGCCATTCCTGTAATAATCCCAAAGTCAAATTGGCCATTGACTATCTCTTTGAGGAATAACCCTGGCTGATGCACACAAGCTACATCTCTAGTGGTTAGAGATGTTATAAAGCCACAGTAAGACCCTGTCATATTTTACAGAAAAAATGTAATTCATGGATTAACATACCATCCAAACATCTGTGTCTATACCAAAGCAACCTACCATAACAATTAGTACTGTTTAAATACCTATATATCTAATTGCTTGTGCTTCATTAGTAGGATTGAAAGGTTATTCCTGGACAAACTGTCAGCCCATGAAAGGAAACAACCAGAATTGACCAGAGTCCAAACAACAGCTCCAGAGAAAGTAGACTGTTTTGCTTCTTGTCCACCTGTGCCCTTTTTCTAAGCTAGGGAACAATCTACAGAAGAGGGGGCATGGTATAATGTAAGGGCTGCAATTGGGGTGAATGGTGAAACTACAGCAATATAGTCTGGATACTTATTTGATCAACTTGATTGAACATATAAGCCCCCCGAGCTGGATAGTGGGACCCTTGGGCTGTGTGGGTTTGCAAGCACAACTGCTTGCAAATTGGTTTTACATGAAGGATGCTTGTACTCATCAATTATTGTTAAAAAATGAAAAAAAAAGAAGTAATAAAAAAAGAAAATGTCTTGGATAAGTAGAATCGTTTTTCATTTTTCTGATAAAGGAAACTACTATTGTGCCTTTCCTACAAATAAGAACACCAGACCTCACTCCTGGGGTCCTGTGCTGCACACATACAGTAATGTGGCCATTCCATAAGATACTGTCACCATTCATAGTTCAGTGTGTTTACTTTCAATTTTATTCGAATTCTTCCTTTACAGAGTAAAACACTCTGTGTAAGAGGCTGGAGAGATGGCTCAAACGTGGTTAAGAGCTCTGGCTGCTCTTGCATAGGACCCAGCTTTGGTTCCCAGCACCCACATGACAGCTCATAACTGTCCCCGACTCCAGTTCCAGAGGATCAGGGCCCTCTTCTGCCCACCATAGACAATGCATACATGGGTGCACTTACATGAAGGCAAAACAATCATACACTATAATAAAAACAAATGCACCAATAATTTTGTATAAAACCACTCTAATTTTTTCATTTAACAGATCATGAACATTTTCCTAAATCAAATCTTTTATGGAATGAGTCTTAACTATTTTCTTTTTTTTTAATTTTTTTTTTTAATTTCTGTATGTATATGAATGTACTGTCTGCATGCAGGTTTGTGCACCCGTGTCGTGCAATGCCACAGAGGTCAGAAGAGGGTCTCGGATTCCCCTGGAGCTGGAGTTCTCCTGGAATTGGAGTTTCAGACGGTTCTCGGCCGCCATGTGGGTGCTGGGGATCGAACCCGGTTCCTCTGTAAGAGCAGTCGGTGCTCTTAACCGTTAGGCCATCTCTCCAGCCCCGAGTCTTAACTATTTTCTACTTCCTCCTCCTTCCCTCCTTTCCTCCCTCCCTCCTTCTTTTTCTTCTCTCTCTTCCCTCCTTCTGTCTCCTCCTCCTTTATCCTCATCCTCCCCTCCAAGGTTTAATTGTAGCCCAGGCTGCTTGCAAACTCCCAACAATCCTCTTTCCTCAGCCACTCAAGGGCTGGGATTACAAGCGAGCCATTATGTCCAGCTGTTTCTCATGTTTGAGTAATTTGCTTCCCATTTCCCCGTGTACTCTGCTGGAGTGTACGCTCCTATAGCCATTATCATTTTATTATAAATTCTAGGATTGAAACCCCGGAGGCTAATGTTATCATGTGTTATATAGCGAGCTCTAGGCCAGCTGGGACTAAAGGGAGACACTGTCTCAAAAACAAAACAACAAAACAAAAATCCCAAAACAAAAATACCAAAGCAAAACAAAACGAACAACCCCCCCCCCAAAAAAAAACACCAACCAACCAACCAACCAACCAACCCACCCTTCCATACACATTCCTGAGCAGTCCTTGGGATAAGTCTGCAGCTTTACAGACAGCTTCGTCCGCAGTGTACACATGTGCCCCGCACCTTGCCAACATTAGATCGTTAAAAGAGAAAACAAAAACAAGAGTGTTAGCGGTTTGAGATCACGGGTTCCTTCTAAATGGAATTGTATGAACGATCCTTGATTTTATTCACCACCTACCAAAAAGACACACCAATTGGACCGGAAGATTTTTGCCTAATTCGCAGCAGTATCATAATGCTGAAAAATAAAAATGAATGCAGAGTTTGCTGGCGGGGAGCCGTCACATGAACTGACTTCTCGTCACCGCGGGGCGTTAGAAGGACAGTGAAGGGGACAAGCAAGCTCTTCCGGTCTCCCGCAACCAGGCGCGGCTGCTCGGGATCCATGAAGGGGACGTGACAGATTGTGCGCTGGGCCACAGATTCTGGGCTCAGAGGTCCGCCTTGGTGAGGTCCCAGACCGACATTCACAACCTTGGGTAACCCAGACTGGCCCCGCTCCCCGACGTCCACACACCACTTCTCCCCGATCAGCCTGCTGCCCTCTCCTGGGCGCCAGATAGACCGGAACCTTCAGTGCTCGGAATACCGAGCACCGAGTCTAAGTTCCGGGAGTAGCTTTCAGCAAGGCACCAACCGGAAGTTCCCGTGTTGTAGCGGAAGGAGGTGATTTCTGGGAGCAGCGTGTTCTGACAGAAGTGGGGCCAGCAAAGATGATTCAGGCGATTCTGGTTTTCAACAACCATGGGAAACCGCGGCTGGTCCGCTTCTACCAGCGTTTCGTGAGTGCGGCCCGGCTAGCCACGTCCCCGCGGAGCGCCCGCGTCCTAACCCACCCCTCAGCCCATTGCAGCGCTCGCCAGCACCTCGGGCTCCCGCACTATGCATGACCCGGGGCCACTCTGCGCCCTTCCGCGCACGCCCAGCCGCCCCCACTCTAAACCCTTCCTGGATCCCGGCTTGTCTGTGCTATTTGTGACACTTTCCATCGGGTTTCAGGGTTAGATAACGCTGCCTAGTGTATTTCATTGAGAACTTGGATGTTAGAAGTCATCTTTACGCTTTTTTGGTTGATTAGCTCAGTTTCGCGAAGAGAGACGTTCTGTTCTTTTCAATTTTTGTTTTTCCCCAGGGCGTCCGGAAATGTCTTTCCTGGAATTACTTGCTTCAGTGCTGGCTGGGACTTCTTAGGGATGGGATACCTGTCACTCTGTAGGGTTACAGAAAGCCCCTAAAAAAATGTTAACATGGGGCTGGAGACATGGCTCAGCGGCTACGAACGCTTGTGCTTGCAGAGGATCTGAGTTCGGTTCCAGGCACCCATGTCAGGCAGCTCATAATTGCCTGTTAACTCCAGCTCCAGGGAATCTGATACCTACCCTCTCTGGGCTCCGGGGGTGGGGGGGCATCTCCCCAACACACATACACACACTGAGGCACACATATAAAAATAAAATGTAAAAATGCGGGAAAAAGTGAGAAATTACAAGTTGCCGGATGTGGTGGTCCATGCCTGTAATCCTAGCACTCAGGTAGTGGCGGCAGGAGGATCAGGTGTTCGGAGTTAGCCTTAGCTACACAGCTAGTTCAAAGTCAGCATCAGCTTTGAGACCACTTCTCAAGAAACTAACAGATGCTGCCACCGTAGGGCTCGGCAAACCGTTCTTGAAAATTTGAGTTTTGCAGAAACATTTCCTTTGGAAAAACACAAAATTACTTGCCCCCTGCCCCCCAACATTTTATTCATGACTGGATTTCAAAATCTAACTGAGAGACTAGTTAAACCTGAGAGGGAATGGATTCAGAAAATATACTGGGTGGCGCACACCTTTAATCCTAGCACTCAGGAGGCAGAGGCAGGCGGATCTCTGTGAGTTAAAGGCCAGCCTGGGCTAAGAGCAAGCTCCAGGCCAGCTGAGACTAAAGGGAGACCCTGTCTCAAAAAAGACCAAAAAAAGAAAAAGAAAAGATACTCGGGCTTTGGCTCCACCTATGCTATTCTTTTTTTATTTTTATTTATTTTTTTTGGTCTTTTTGAGACAGGGTCTCCCTGTGGCCCCAGCTGCCCTGGAACTCACTACGTAGACCTGGTTGGCCTTGAACTCACAGAGATCCTTCTGCCTCTGCCCCACCTCCCACCCCTGTGCTGGGATTGAAGGTGTGGGCTACCATGCTAGGTGATTTTTATTTCTTTTTTTCATCAGAAATGAAAGAATAATTTGATTAAATTTTTTTCATAAGATTTTTCAAAGCCCAAGATTACATTGAAATAAAATTAATGTAGCTTTGTGTATGCATTTGTTTATCTTTTATTGAGACAGATCTAAATCACTATACAGTTTACTTGACATAAAATTTTTTATGGCTTCTATCACGATTTTAGAACATTTTCATCACCCACCAAACAAACTTGTCAATGTTAGTAAACAAATCTCCTGGCCCTAGGCAACCATTTATTTAGTTTCTCTTTAAATTTTTGGATGCTTTATATACACAAAATCATAATAGTTTATGATCTTTTCGTATCCTTACCAAGATAATTTGAAGCTTCACCATGTTGTAGCAGTATCAAATTATGTAGCTCAGGTTGGCCTGGGACTTGAGGTCTTTCTGCTTAATTTTTGCTACTTCCCCCTATAGTTAAAGGACTTTAGTTCAAAAGGTGCTTTTTCAGTTTAAAAATGTGCTGATGCATTGCATGCTTTGCGTTTCTGAGTGTGTAGAGCTAATCGTTGACAACATCCTGACATCTGTGAGTTTGGTGTGTTATTCACATGGGAATCAGGGGAACAGTAATTGTTTTGCTCCAATTTGTGGGTCAATGATTATACATTCAGTAGGTTCTGAGAATCATTCTGGACCCACACTGAGTCAGCCATTTCCTCGAAATGATTAGTTCCCTGAGGGAACTGATTCCCCCCCCCCCATTTTTAAATAGCTGGTCATTTCAAACCTAGGTCAGTAGTATACAAAGAGATGAAAGTTATTTCAAGGTATTTTCTAACTTAAAATTCAAGCCGAGAGTTTTCTTAAGCTATGGTTCTCTTTTTTTTTTGTCTTTTTTTTTTTTTTTTTTTTTTTTTTTTTGGTCTTTTCGAGACAGGGTCTCCCTGTAGCCCCGCTGTCCTGGAACTCACTCTGTAGACCAGGCTGGCCTGAACTCACAAGATCCACCTGCTTGCCTCCAAGTGCTAGGATTAAAGGCGTGTGCCACCACGCCGGCTTTTTTTGTCTTTTTTGAGAACAGGGTCTTCCTGTAGCCTCAGCTGTCCTGGAACTCACTCTGTAGACCAGGCTGGCCTTGAACTCACAAAGATCCGCCTACCTCTGCCTCCCAAGTGCTAGGATTAAAGGCATGCGCCACCACACTCAAGCTATGGTTCTCTTCAAGAGTGGTCCCCTGACCTGCAACATTGATATCTCATGGGAGCTTATGAAAACTGCAGTCTTTGGACCCAACCTAACTGTGCTAAATTAGAATCTGCATTTAAACATCTCCAGCTGATTCATTGCTCATTAAGCATTTTTAACTACCGTCTGTCTGCTTACTCCCTTCTTATTTTCAATTAATTACATTTTTTTTTTTTTTGGTCTTTTTGAGAGAGGCCCTCTCTGTAGCCCCAGCTAGCTTGGAACTCCCTACGTAGACCAGGCTGGCCTTGAATTCACAGAGATCTGCCTGCCTCTGGCTCCTAAGTGCTGAGATTACAGACGTGTGCCACCACGGCTGGCTTTATGTTTACCTTTTAAATTTTATTTATTTTTATATTTTATGTGTATGAGTGTATTGCCTGCATGTATGTAAGTAGTCAGAGGGGTGCAGATCCCCCTGGAACCGGCATTACTCAGGTGTTGGGAACTGAACCCAGGTCCTCTGCAAGAATAGCCAGTACTCTTAACTGTTGAGCCATCTCTCTAGCCCCATTTTTCCTTCCTTCCTTCCTTCCTTCCTTCCTTCCTTCCTTCCTTCTTTCCTTCCTCCTTTCTTCTTCCTTCCTTCTTTCCTTTCCTTTCCTTTCCTTTCCTTTCCTCCTTTCCTTTCATCTTTCCTCTTTCCCCTTCCCTTTCCTTACCTTTTTCCTTTCCTTTCCTCTTTCCTTTCCCCTTTCCTTTCCTTCCTTCTTTTCTTTTCTCTTCTTTTTTTTTCTTTCTTTTCGTGTTTTTGAGACAGGGTCTCCCTGTAGCCCCAGCTGGCCTGGAACTTGCTCTGTAGATAAGGCTGGACTTGCCCATCTTTAATTTTTTTAATCTCATGTACACCAGGCTGTTCTCCACCTAGCTGAATACCTGAGGCTGATCTTGAACTCTTCTATTTCTTCTATATCCACCCCCCCAAGGGTTGGGATTACAGAATACCCCACCACAACAAGGTGTCCTTTCTCCTCTCTCCCTCTCCTCCTGATTTGTTTTGTTAGAAGCTCTCTTTAGCTCAGGCTGGCCTGGAACTCACCATATAGCCCAGGCTGTCCTCTAAGTTGGTAGCAATCCTCCTGCCTCAGCCTCCAAAGAGCTGGGATTATGAGTTAGCCACTACATATGTCTTTTTTAAAGAAAAATTTATCCCATACCTCTTAGGAAACTCACAACTGGAAATCAAATATGATTTTCATAATTCCTTTACAGTTGAGCTTTCTCAACATTATAGCAAGTGAATATTAAGTGAAAAAATTTATTTGTAGTTTTGTTCAATTGCCCAAAATTCTAATCTGTAAATACATTTCTGTTTTCTTCAGTAACCCTTTGTTAGTGAGTATAATATAGTATCTTATTAATATATTTATTTTTTAATTTTATTTATTTTTTATGTGTATGAATGTACATGTCTGCATGTAGGTTTGTGCACCCTTGTCGTGCAATGCTGCGGAGGTCAGAAGAGGGTGTCAGATTCCCCTGGAACTGGAGTTAAAGATGGTTCTCAGCTGCCATGTGGGTGCTGGGGATCGAACCTAGATCCTCTGCAAGAGTGGTCGGTGCTCTTAACCACTAGGCCATCTCTCCAGCCCCAGTAATATAGTATCTTATATGTAGTACCTCTGTCATAGTAAAAAGATGACATCTAGTTTTTAGAGATAAGAACATTATTACATCTTGACCTTCATGAAGTGTTGGAACTGTTGAGATTTGTTATTTACCAGACATAGATGTTTCTCAGAGAAAACCCAGAAATATTTGAGGAACAGATATTCTTTGACTTTGTGTGACAGTTTATTTCACCTTCCCTAAGTCTCAGCTTACCTGCAGAAGGGTTGGTTAGTGAGCAGGGTGTCTAGGTTTCTATCCCTATCTTAATTCCTCTTCATGTACTTGTTTCCAGTTTGGAACCCCTCCTCTTTATGTTCTTCCCTACCAATGGATGTACTTTTCCTGACTTGCCCACTGACTCCCCGTTTTTGTTGCATCACAGCCAGAAGAAATTCAACAGCAGATTGTTCGAGAGACTTTCCATCTGGTTCTCAAGCGAGATGACAATATCTGTAACTTCTTGGAAGGTGGAAGGTAAATGTCAGCCTCAGCTTCAACCCCACCCCACTCCTCCACTGCCCCACTCAGACCCCAGTTCGATGCTGGGTGACCTTTGTTGTTACTGCTTCTTCCTGCACTCAACTGTCAGGCTGCCAGATGCAGCTTGACCTGATCTTAGCCAGATCTGCTCTGGGAGACAGTCATTTCTCTTGGGAAGTGCTGGTATTATGTGGCCTCAGCGGTCACTCAGATGTTCAGCCACTGAGAAGACAGGCAGGGAAAAAGGTGAGGTAAAGTGGCTCTTAAGTTCTTCTGCCAAACTTAGTTATCATTCACGTGGCAGAAATGGCTTGCTTGAAGTGTTCGGCTTTCCTCTTCTCTGTTAGGCCCATTCTCATTCCTTGGTGCAGGGGTTCTCTTTAGTATGTTTAACTAGTACAGACACTTAAATGTTTGTTGTCTTCCACAGTTTGATTGGTGGCTCTGACTACAAACTGATTTATCGGCACTATGCTACCCTCTACTTTGTATTTTGTGTGGATTCATCAGAGAGTGAGCTTGGGATCTTGGACCTCATCCAGGTGAGTGCAGTCAGAGAATGATGCCAGCAAACAACTTTAGAGTT
The DNA here is from genome assembly GCA_009823505.1 of Rhizomys pruinosus. Classification (NCBI taxonomy): domain Eukaryota; kingdom Metazoa; phylum Chordata; class Mammalia; order Rodentia; family Spalacidae; genus Rhizomys; species Rhizomys pruinosus. The sequence goes on from VZQC01002915.1 coordinate 117,440, forward strand.
TGCTTGGAGGTTCTGAGTAACCAACCTTTGGGTCCTTTCTTCATTCTCCTTATTGACATTGGTAAGAGTTGCCAGATGTCCACCAGATGGCGCTCTCAGAAAGCTCCTAAGCTACCCTCCAAGACTCAGCTGTGGGATTTTGGTTTCTGCCCAGCCTTTGTACAGACCTTGGTTTTTGTTTGGAATTTTCTTTCAGTTCTCCAACCAGCTTGTGTGTATAGGATGTGTGTACTTGTTTGTGTGTGTGTGCATGTGGAGGCCTGCAGTTGACATTGGATGTCTTCGTCAATTGCTTTCCACCTTAATTTTTGAATTTTATTTTACATTATTTTAATTAATTTAGAGACAGGGTCCCCCTTCACCCCCAACTGGCCTGGAACTCATTTGTAAACCAGGCTGATCTCACAGAGGTCTGCCTACCTCTGCCTCCAGAGTGCTGGGATTAAAGATGTGCTCCACCACACCAAGCTTCCTTCCTTTTTGTTTTTTTAACATTTATTTATTTATTTATTTATTTATTTATTTTTGTATGCGTATGAATGTACTGTCTGCATATAGGTCTGTGCACGGGTGTATCATGCAATGCCACGGAGGTCAGAGGAGGGTCTTGGATTCTCCTGGAACTGGAGTTCTCCTGGAATTGGAGTTACAGACGGTTCTCAGCCGCCATGTGCGTGCTGGGGATCGAACCTGGATCCTCTGCAAGAGCAGTCAGCACTCTTAACCGCTAGGCTATCTTTCCAACCCAACTTCCTTCCTTTTTGAAACAGAGTCTATCTCAGAACCTGGAGCTTTGATTCAGCTAGACTGGTTGGCCAACAGCCCTAGGAATCCTCTTGTCTCACCCTCCCCCATGCTGGGACTTGCGCAGGCTAAGCTTGGATCCAACATTTTAGAATATTGGGAGCTCTGGTACCGTCTTAGGACTCTGCCAGCAACCTAACATTCTTGCCTTTTGTTGATGATAAGGGGGGATGGTGGTCCTTTCTTCAGCTACTTACTGCCGGACAGGGACGTCAGCAAAGAGGGGTGGTCTCAAAAGGCTGGAACATTGGTCTGAAGTGCGGGGTCAGGTGGCCAGAAGTGAGACATGAGTAGACTTTCTGAAAATTCAAAGTTGCCTAGATTGTTTCCATTGCTTACACAGAAACTGAGAGGTGGGGGTCAGAAATAGCTCAGTGATAGAATGATAGAGTACTGCTTAGTAGGCCCTCGGTCCGAGAGAGAGAGAGAGAGAGAGAGAGAGAGAGAGAGAGAGAGAGAGAGAACACGAATGAACACAAGGGAGCAGGTGTGGCCTCATAATTTAATGGACATTAGCTACTTCACGTACATTGGATTTGAGAAGTTAAGGTAAGTAAAATGTAAAAGTAGTAGAAGCTAAGAAACTTGAACTTTGAAGAGACAATATAAATCAACAAGCAGTTGGTATAATTGATACAAAAAAGATAAAAGTGGGGCTGGAGAGATGGCTCAGCAGTTAAGAGCACCGACTGCTCTTGCAGAGGACCCGGGTTCAATTCCCAGCACCCACATGACAGCTAAGAACCGTCTTTAACTCCACACCCTTTTCTGACCTCCATGGCATTGCATGACACAGGTGCACCAACCTATATGCAGACAGTACACTCATACACATAAAATATAATAAATTAAAAAATATATAAAAGTTAAAAATATAAAACACAGAACCAGCCAGGTGTGGTGGCGCACACCTTTAATCCTAGCACTTGGGAGGCAGAGGCAGGCGGATCTTTGTGAGTTCAAGGCCAGCCTGGTCTACAGAGCGAGTTCCAGGACAGCTGGGACTACAGGGAGACCCTGTCTCAGAAAAACAAAAACAAAAACAAAAACAAAACCCCATAGAACCATTGAGATGGCTCAGTTGGTAAACTCAGCTGCTGTTAAGCCTGAAGACCTGAGGTCTAAAGCCCTTGGAGCCACATGGTAAAGGAGAGAACTGATTCCCACAGTTGTCCTCTGATTTCTACTGATGTGCCGTGGCACATGCATGCACACACAAAATAGTAATTAAATAAAAATTAATAAAAACACAAATTCCAGTATGGTAGCATACACCTTTAATTCCAGTACTCGGGATGTAGAGGCAGGTCTCTCTGTGAGTTCAAGGCCAGCCTGATCTACACAGGGAGTTCCAGGCCAGGTAGGGCTACAGGGCAATCCTGTCTTAAAAAGACCGTCCCCCCCAAAAAACCCACCCAAACCTTACAGCCTGCCAGGCACATTGGCACGTGTCTGTAGTCCTCAGTACTTGAGGCCGAGGCTGGAGGCTCAACAAGTTCAAAGATAGCCTGGACTATATTGTGAGACCTGTCTCAAAAAACAGAACAGGGGAAGCTGGTGATCAGATGGCTCAGGGGTTAAGAACACTGGCTGCTCTTGCAGAGGACCTGATTTGGTATCCAGCATTCATATGGCAGTTAACGATTTGTAACTCCAGTCCTAGGTGATCCAGTGCCCTCTTCTGGCATCTATGAACATTGTGTGCATGCAGACAAAACATGCATACACATAAAATAAAAATTCATAAATAGAAATTAAAAAAAAAGCAGAACAGGGGTTCTGGTAAGGGACATAGATAGCTAAGTCAATAAAGTGCTTGTCTTGCAGGCATGAGGACTTGAATTCAATACCTAAAGCCCATGTTAAGAAAGCTGGGTATAGCCAGGCATCATGGCACATGCCTTTAATCCCAGCACTCTGGAGGCAGAGGCAGGTGAATCTCTGTGAGTTCAGGCCCAGCCTTTTCTACATAGTGAGTTCCAGACCAGCTGGGGCTATAGGAAGACCTATCTCAAAAAGACCAAAAAAAAAAAAAAGGCAGATCTCTTTTAGTTCCAGGTCAGCCTGGTCTACATAGTTCCAGGCCAGCTGGTGCTAGAGGGAGATCCTGTCTCAAAGAAAAAACAAAATGAAAAACACACAAAAAAAGCCTGTATGGCAGCATGTCTTGTACTACCAGCACTAGTAAGGCTGAGACTGGCAAATCCTCGGAGCTTGATGGCCAGCCAGCCTGGCCTACTAGATGAGTTCTAGGCCAGTTAGAAATCCTCTCTTTCAAAATGGTGGCTGGCACCTGAGGAGCAACACCCAAGTTTTCCTCCATGCTTAGCCATATACATGTGCATGGCACACTTGAGTTCACATATGCACCCACATACATGTGAGCAAACATGTAATACACATAAACAGAAGCAACCCCCCCAGAAGCTTCTTTAGCAGTAAGACAACCTTATGCAATTGCTTAGTTGGATGATGAGAAAAGTGATTATCCTCTGCCGGGCATGGTGGCGCACGCCTTTAATCCTAGCACTGGGAGGCAGAGGCAGGGGAGATCTTTGTGAGTTCAGGCCAAGCCTGTAATCAGAGTGATTTCCAGGACAGCTGGGCTCAGGGAGACCCTGTCTGAAAAGACCAAAAAAAAAAAAAAAAAAAAGAAAAGAATAGTGATTATCCAAATTGTATTCCTAATAATCTCCTTAAGTTCAAAGAAGAATGCTTATTTGATTACAAATATATATATTTAGTACAAATTATTTTTTACAGAAATAATGTGTATACCAGCTTCTTTGTTTTTGTGAATCTTGTGATATTTTTTACTCCCTAGTCCTGAAGACTGAGCCCAGGACTTTGCACTTGTTAGACAGGTGCTCTGCTACTGACTTAAATGTCTACATCTTTGTGTTCCAAAGGCACACTGGATGTATACCTCCTGCCCTCTCCCACTAGTTACTTTCACGAAAGCAGCCAATTTTATGTAAACCCAAGAGCCAGTTCTATCTTAGGGAAGAAGTCTAGGCACTGATGAAAACGGTTTACTCCAACTTTTAAAATCAAATGAGTGATTCAAAAACAAAATTAAAAACTGAAAACTGAGTGCAATTGTGCTGTAGCCCTATCCATTCAGAAGGCTGAGGTAGGATTACCACTGGAGGACACAGAGTACCTTTGTGGGCAGACTAAAATGAAACTTCAGGAGTTTCATTGGCGTTTGAGAGAAAAGCAACAGGACAAACTGGAAATCTCTTTCTGCCATAAGTGGAGAGATGAATGAGAGAAAAAGTCATGCTCTGGGGGCCTGGCGAGATAGTTCAGTGGATAGAGTGCTTGACTCACAGGCATGAGGACTAGGGTTGGATTTCAGAACTCACATAAAGCTGGCTGTGGTGGCACGCATCCATAATCCTGGCATGGCTACAGCAAGATGGCAGGTGGAGGCAGAAGAACCCCTAGAAGCTGTGGGACAGCTAATTTGCCATATGAAGAGATGGACAACTAGAGACCCTGTCTCAAACAAGGTGGAAGAAGAGGGCTAGCATTTGAGGTTGTCCTTTGACTTCCACATGACAGTCATACTTTCTGAGTTTAGAGGTCAAGAAAGCATTGCTTTCCCTGTTTCTACAAAAACAGCTAGAAATTTATAATTAAAGAAAATATTATATAGTGATTTAGGATAGTATTTTGGAAATTAACTTATAATGGAATGCCTGATGCTGATTCTGATAAATCCTCAAAATTGGGCTAGGTATGGTAGTGTATACCTATAATTTTAGCACTCTGGGGGGCAGAAGCAGGAGGATTCCTGCCAAGTTCAGAGCCAGCCTGGTTTACTTAGTGATTTTTCAGCCAGCCAGGTCTACCTAGTGAGACCCTTTTTTTTTTTCTAAAAAAAAAAGAACCTAGTGTGGTGGTGCATGCTTTTAATCCCAGCACTTGGAAAGCAGAGGCAGGCGGATTTCTGTGAGTTCAAGGCCAGCCTGGTCTACAAAGTGAATTCTAGGCCAGGTGGGGCTACAGGAAACCTGGTCTCAAAAAGACCAAAAGACAAATAAACAACAACAATAAAAAAAAACAGGGCTGAAAAGATGGCTCAGTGGTTAAGAGCACTGGCTGTTCTTCCAGAGGACCGAGGTTCTGTTTCCAGCATCTACCTGACACCTAACAGCCATCCATAATTTCAGTTCTAGGAGATCTCTTGCCCTCTTCCATGGGTTTGTATACACAGTACATTGACATATGTGCAGGTGAAACATTCATATATATATATATGATAGATGGATGATGGGTGGGTGGATAGATAAATATATATATTGGTCTTTTTAAGACAAGGTCTCCCTTTAGCCCCAGCTGTCCTGGAACTCACTATATAGACCAGGCTGGCCTTGAACTCACAGAGATCAGCCTGCCTCTGCCTCCTGAGTGCTGGGATTAAAGGCGTGTTGCCACCACAGCTGGCTGAATAAAAATTTTTTTTTTTTGTCTTTTCGATACAGGGTCTCCTTGTAACCCCAGCTGTCCTGGAACTCACTCTGTAGACCAGGCTGGCCTTGAACTCACAGAGTTCAAGTGATAGGGTTAAAGGTGTGTGCCACCATGCCCAGCTATTAGATAAATATTTTTTAAAATTTAGCTGGGCATCATGACACATGCCTTTAATCCCAGCACTTGGGAGGAAGAGGCAGGTGGATCGCTGTGAGATCAAGGCCAGCCTGGTTTATATAATGAGTTCCAGGCCAGCTGTGGCTACAAAGAGACCCTGTTTCAAAAGGAAAAAAAAAAAATCTAGACATGGCAGTGCATGCTTGCAATCCCAGTACTAGGGCAGAGGGAGATAGGTGAATTCTTGGCCTTCCCTAGCCAGTCATCTTAGCCTAATAGAGTTCCAGGCCAATGAGAGACCCTGACTCACAAAGAAAGGTAGATGGTATCTGAGGGATGACACCTGGCCTCCATACAATTCACATATGTACACATGCACTTATACACACATGAACATTCATACATGCAAATTATTTTGAGATATCAAATATAGAAAAATATGTAAGCCATACCTATACAGTTTAAAGACTACAGGAAAATGAACACTCTTGTTGTATCTGTCTTATCTAGAATATTCCTAGTACCTCTAAAAAAAACACCTAACCCCCTCTGCTGAATTCCATCTTTCTTCCTGATTGCATCCCTCCTCAGACATTTTTATTAAAGCCCTTTTTAAAAAGTGTTTGAGTGTTTGCCTAAATGTATGTATACCACACTCCTGTAGTGCCTGTGGAGGCCAGAAGAGGATGTCGGATCCCCTGGAACTGGAGTTATGGACTGTTGTCCATGTGGGTGCTGGGAATTGAACCTGGGTCTTCTGTCAGAGCTGCTAATGCTCTTAACCACTGAGCCATCTAGCCCTCTCCTCAGTCTGTTGTTGTTGTTGTTTGAGACAGGGTATCCCTGTAGCCCCAGCTGGCCTAGAACTTGCTATATAGACCAGGCTGGCCTTTAACTCACAGAGATCCTCCTGCCTCTGCCTCCAGAGTGCTGGATTAAAGGCATGCACCACCACACCTGGCACAACTTTTGTTTTTTAAGTTTTCATTAGTGTGTGTATGTGTGTGTGTGTTTCCATGTACATACATGCATACCTGTGTGTCTGATGTTCATCTGGAAGTCATAAGACTACTTTCAGGAATCAATTCTTTCCACTGTGTGGGCCCTGAGATCAAACTCAAATCCTCAAGCTTGGCAGCAAGTGCTTCAACCGGCTGAGCCACCGTGCCAACCCTAAATTCTTGGGTTTTATCCCTTGCATGGCATGGAGCAGGCATTATTGCACACCTGGAATCCCAACACTCAGGAGGCGGAGGCGGAGGCAGGAGGACCAGAAGTTCTAGGTCATCTGTAGAACGAGTTCAAGGCCAGCATGGAATACATGAGATCTCATGTCAAAAAAAAAGTATATATAGTTGTTTGTTTTTTTTTACTGACTAATATATCTTAGAGCTCTTCCCATTTCATACTTTTTTTTTTTTTTTTTTTTTTTNTTCAATAGGCTTTTTTTTTTTTTTTTTTTTTGTCTTTTCGAGACAGGGTCTCCCTGTAGCTCTAGCTGTTCCGGAACTCACTATGTGAAACCAGACTGACCTACGAACTCACAAAGATCTGCCTGCCTCTGCCTCCCAGTGCTAGGATTAAAGGCGTGCGCCACCACGCCCAGCTTCATTTTTTTTTTTTTTGAAGCATTGTATCAGTATATAGCCCAGGCTGCGCTCAAACTTGTAATCCTCTTGCCTCAGCCTCCTGAGTACTAGGATTTCAGATGACTACTACCAAGCCTGGCTTCCAATTCCAGTATTGCTATTCCTGGCACTTTCCTTTTATGAGAAAACTAATTTTATTGTTTGTGTCACCTAATTTATTTTTGCTGGATTGTGTACCAAAGGCTAAATCTCTTAAAGAGCATCTACATTTCTTCCATGCTTCAGGAGGTATTATATATTTATATTTATATTTTTTCTATTTATATTTATATTACAGGTGCCTTTAAATGCTCAGTATAAAGGCAAATGCAAAAAATAAAAAAATCCGCCAACAGGGTTCCTGAGTATTCATTGGGCTTAGTTCTACTTCCTAAAATAACCTACCCACTTTTCTTGTATTCTTCCTTTTATTTTCCTTTTTTTTTCTTCAGGACAGGGTCTCCCTATAGCCCCAGCTGGCCAGGAACTCACTATGTAGAGCAGGCTGGCCTCAAACTCACAGAGATCCACCTGCCTTCACCTTCCAAGTGCCAGGATTAAAGACGTGTGCCACCATGCACAGCTGTCATGCCTTTCTTTGAGGTAGGTTCTCATTGTGTAGCCAGGCTGCCTGGGAACTCCTAGTCCTCTTGCCTCAGCCTGGAAAGAGCTGGGATTACAGCCATTCACCTCCATGACAGGCTTTCCCTGTGCTTTGATTGCTTATAATCTATCTAAATTGCTTATAATGCATAACAGTGTGATGCTGTATAAATAGTTGATCTACTATATTGTTTGGAGGATAGTGCTAAGGGGAAAATCATTTCATGCTTAGCATAGATATTTTTTTTCTTTTCTTTTTTTTAGCATTTTCCATCCATAGTTGAATCTGCTAATGCAGAAGATGTGGATAGTGAGGGCTGGCTGTGTAACATTTTATCCTACTTGTAGCTTTCATGTTTGAAAAGTAGAATTTATAAACTAAAACAATTGTCCTTTTATGAAATAACTTTATCCTGATTATAATCCTAAAACTTGTATTACTAACATATTTATGAAAAAATAAGATTTTAATACAATAAATTAAAGTCCATGCAAATAAGCATAAAGTTTCAATTTTGCCAAGTGAAGAGTTACAGACATGGATGGTGGTGGCAATTGTTGAGTGATATGAATGCATTCAGTTTCATCGTATATTTAGAAGTGGTTAAGTTGATATATGTGTATTTTGCTATAATTTAAAAAAAGCCAGGTGTGATGGCACATATCTTTAATCTTAGCACTTGGGAGGCAGAGGCAGGTGAATTGAGGCCACTCATAGCTACAGGGAGACCCTGTCTCATAAAGACCAAAAAAAAAAAAAAAA
>VZQC01002915.1:127404-143158 GCA_009823505.1 Rhizomys pruinosus
AAAAAAAAAAAAAAAAAAAAAAAGTTTATTTCCTAATCAGCATATTTCTGGGATTTGGTCTCATTTTTCTGACTTCTGAAGCTTTCCTTCTTTGCCTGTTCAGCCATTTCATTGAATCTACAGTGATAGGTTAGGGTGTCTAGGTTTGGTCCCAGTCCCTGGCAGAGCTGTGGCTATAGTGTTGCCATGTTAGCTGCTATTGTTATCCAGCAATTGCTGATGCCAACAGTAGGCAGTTTTGAGAACAGAATCTCCTGTAGTTTGAACTGAGCACACTGGAGACTCAGACAGGAACATAATAAGCCTACTTCGTAAGGTTCGTTGGCTCCCAACCACTGACACAAAAAACAAAACCAAAATAACTCCATTTCTTCTATTTTTAAAATCATTTCTTTTCACTCATTTTTTTTTTCCTTTTTCTGTCATTTCTTTGCCTTGTCCTACTTCCCTAGCTAAATCTTCCTTGCATCCAGTACAGTGTTTTTGCCTCTGAAGGGAAGTGAGTGGAAGCCCTGCTTAAATGGTGGCTGCCTCTTTGCTTTCTCAGCACTCCTTTTTCTACCTCAACTTCTGCTGCACCACCTGCTTCTACACCTCGGCCTTCACCTTGATCTCGAGCAGGAGCAGATCCATATGTGGCTTTCTTTCCTCCTCCTAGATTGTATTCTTCCCCTCTTGTGGGCACAGACTTCTTCACTCTACTGCAGAGATGTCTTTGCCAAGACTGCTGCATCTAGATGCCACCTTTTTTTCTTTTCGTTTGTGTGTGCCCTCACCATTTTAGGTGGATTTAATCCTTTTCTCAGAATAATGTTCTTTGTCATAAATGTTTATGTTTCTCGGGGTATTTTTTTTTAATTCATGTATTCTTGCTTTATGCTCTGGTTTCAATAAGTGCCTTCCAAAGTCCCATGGGAGTAAAGGCTTGCTTGCCAGCCTGTGGCACTTGTAAAAGGTGGTAGAGTTATTAGGAGGGGGTCTAGCAGAAGGAGGTTAGGTCATTGACCTTGGAGGAGGTGCTGACCTTCTGCCTCCTCTTTCTCTTTGCTTCCTGGGTGCAGTAGGTGAAGGCCCACCATATGCTTCCTACTGTGATATTCTGCCTTGCCATACCTCAAAGCAACCAGCCAAGTGGCATGGTTTGAAACTATTAGCCAAAACCCTTTCCTCCTGTTGAGTTGATTATTTCTGGTATTTTTTCACAGTGATGGAAAGCTGACTAGCACTTCTCTTGAAGTAGGATCATTATTTTCCTGTCCATTCTGCAGTATTTTCATTTCAGCCTCTTCCCCCATTAGCCTGCTCTTTTCTTTTGTTCCAGCTTATGTGTTTTTTTCCTTCATTATCTAACTTTTATTTTCCTTTTCCTTTTTTTAAAAAAAGGTTTATTTTTATTTTGTGTATGAGTGTTTAGCCTGGAAGAATGTAAGTACACCCATTTGCATGCAGTGCTCATGGAAGCCAGAAAAGATGTCACATCCACTAGAACTGGAGTTATGGACTGCTGTTAGTTGCCATAGGGGTGATGGAAACAGAGCCCTGGTCCACTGTAGGAGCAGCCAGTGCTCTTAGCCACTGAGCTCTCTCTAGCCCCTATTTTCCTTCTTTTGACCTTGATTATTGAATGATGTTTTGAGGTTCCAGGAGAAACAGATACATCTGATACCTCTTTCTGGGGCTGGTCCATCGTGTTCTCTGTCACCAGCCTGTTAAAAAACTCAGGCTTGATTTACTAAAACTCTTTAATGAGAACAGCTACTCTGTGCAGTGCTGCTGTGAAAATAGCTCTGCTCACCATGCATTTGCCCTAAGTGCCATGGTTCAGAGCCCAGCCTGTCAGGGTCAGACTTTACTTTCTTTCTTTTTTTTTTTTTTTGGTCTTTTTGAAACAGGGTCTCCCTGTGGCCCCAGCTGTCCTGGAACTCACTCTTTAGACCAGGCTGGCCTTGAACTCACAAAGATCTGCCTGCCTCTGCCTCCCAAGTGCTAGGATTAAAGGCATGTGCCACCACACCTGGCTTGACTTGACTTTCACTTAACACCAGTACTAGCTATCCCAAAGCTTCCCCACAGATTACTGGTTTCTGTGAGAGACTTGGACACATGAGGGCTCTGCTGTTGCCTTTTTAGTATTTTTAAAATTTTTATTTATTATTTATTTTTATTCTAATATGCATGAGTGCATTGCCTGCATATGTGCATTGCCTGCATGTGTGCAAGTGCACCCATGTTGTGGAATGCCTGCAAAGGTCAGAATAAGGTATTGAGTCTCCTGAAACTGGAGTTACAATAGTTATTAACCACCATGCGGGTGCTGGGAATTGAACCCAGAATCTCTGCAAGAGCAGCCAGTGAGTGCTCTTAACTGAGCCATCTCTTTAGTTCCCTCTTTTTAATATTTTTTATGTTGAGTTTATTAATATTTAATGGGGTTTTTTTTTGTTTGTTTTTTTTGGTATTTTTGAGACAGGGTCTCCCCGTAGCCCCAGCTGGCCTGGAACTCACAGAGATCTGCCTACCTCTGCATCCCGAGTGCTGGGATTACGCCCAGCCTTAATATCTAAGGTATTTTATGTCTGCTTTGAGAAAGATAACTTTATTTTCTTCCCTCAAAGGATAACTGTTTGTCCCAGCACTGCCATATAGCTCATTTCCCCACCAATTAAAAATACCATGTTTAGGGACTGGAGAGATGGCTCAGTGCTGAAGAGCATGAGCTATTCTTGCAGAGGACCCAGGTTTGATTCCCAGTGTTCGAAAGGCAGCTAACAACCATCTGAAACTCCAGTTCCAGGGAATCCAACACCCTGTTCTGACCTACACAGACATTGTGTGACAGAGTATACTTACATGTAGGCCATATACTCATATACATAAAAAACAATGAATAAAATATAAAATATACCATGTTTACTAAAAATTCCATTTTTTAAAAAAATTTTATTTATTTATTTCTGTATGTGTATAAATGTACTGTCTGCATGCAAATTTGTGCACCCGTGTCGTGCAATGCCGCGGAGGTCAGAAGAGGGTGTCAGATTCCCCTGGAATTGGAGTTCTCCTGGAATTGGAGTTTCAGACGGTTCTTGGCCGCCATGTGGGTGCTGGGGATCGAACCTGGGTCCTCTGCAAGAGCGGTCGGCGCTCTTAACCGCTAGGCCATCTCTCCAGCCCCAAAATTCCATTTTATTGTAAGTGTATATATTTTCATTTATATTCTATCCCAATGATTTATACTTTTATTTATTATTACAAGTTTTTTTTNGGCTGCCTTGATCTGTCCTTTTGTAGGGCATGCAGCTTCTTTTAATCTTCCTTAACCAAACAGAATGAAGGAGACTATGGAGGGAGTCCTCCGGAGGGCTGCTGTGTTCCTGCTTCAGCTGCCTGCTAGTTGTGCCAGCTGGGCAGCCACCATCAGGTGGGTGACACCAGTCCAGCTGCTGTGGAGAATTGAGACAGCTCTGTCTGTGCTCTTGTGATCACACCTGTGTATCCCTGTATACACCACTTCCTGATGATCAGAGCCTTGCGGGCATATCTGTCATTTTTGCGCATTGCTCAGTGCAGTCCATCTGTATGTTTGTAGAATAACCAGTCATCCCTGGACTATTTTATTCAGATCCCTTGGTTCAGAAAATGCACAGGGTAGAAAATGTGCAGAAGTTAAACTTACCAGTAAGTGTTCTTGGAAGAACTTGGGAAGGGGGGGTCTTAAAATTTATTTTTTATTTTTTTTTGTCTTTTTGAGACAGGGTCTCCCTTTAGTCCCACCTGGCCTAGAGCTCGCTATGTAGACCAGGCTGGCTTTGAATTCACAGAGATCCACCTGCCTCTGCCTCCTAAGTGCTAGGATTAAAGTTGTGCCCCACCACGCCCAGTGGAACTTGCTTTGTAGACCAAGTTGCTTCACACAGAGATTTGCCTGCCTTTGCTTCCTGAAGGCTAAGATTAAAGGTTTGGGTCACCGCACCTAACAAATGTTATAATATTTTAATTCTCAAAGCTTAACAATAAATTTGATATTTAATAAGAAAAAACATTCTTGTTATTACCATTCTTCTAGATTTTCTTGCCAGAGTATTCTTTTACATTTTGTTTTCCAGAAAGAATGATTAGCAGGAGCACACATGACTTAAAATGTAAAGAGTTGCCAAGGCCTTTAATCCTGGCCCTTGAGAGCAGAGGCAGGGAGATCTCTGTGAGATCAAGGCCAGCTGGGGCTACAAGGAGAACCTGTCTCAATAAAAAAAAAGAAAAAGAAAAAAAAAAGGAGTTATGAAGAGTGCTTCTATAAAATTATTCTCTGTGACTTTTTTGGCATACATATGTATTTATTTCTATGAGGAATACATCTGAGCAGTACAGTTGCTAGGTCATAGAGTATTAATACTTAATGGCCAATAGTTTTCCAGTGTTTAGTTTCTAACAGAATACCGTGCACCAGTTATCAATCCCAGGTCAGGACGTCAAACACTTCTGCCTGTTGCATCTTGACTAAGGAAAACAGCAATCGACATTGGATGGAATAACACTTTGCTAATGTAGAGAAGAGACAGAGAGATCAGCTCATTGTGGCTCTCCCCAGCAGCTACTGCAGGATTGTTTGCCCCTTTGGATTTGGCTTGTGCCACAGTGTAAGGGTATACCTGGTTTTTGAACTCCAACTAAGACCCATTTTTAAGCATCACTGAGTTTTGGTGCCATTACTTACAAGGAGACTATTGAAATGAGGCCCTTCTCTAAGAGAGAAACCAAAGAGTTAAGAATATAGCCGGGCGTGGTGGCACATGCCTTTAATCCTAGCACTTGGGAGGCAGAGGCAGGTGGATCTCTGAGTTCAAGGCCAGCCTGGTCTACAGAGTGAGTTCGGGACAGCTGGAGCTATAGGGAGACCCTGCCTCAAACCCCCCCCCCAAAAAAAAAAAATATGACCAGCAAGATAGCTTAGCAGGTAAAGGCACTTGCCACCAAACAAGATGACTGAGATCATCTTTGAGATCCACATGTTTGAAGGAAATAACTGACTCCCACAAGTTGTCCTCAAAGCAAAAAGTTAACACTGTAAGGAAAATTTCTTTTTTTTTGGTCTTTTTGAGACAGGGTCTCCTTGTAGCCCCAGCTGTTCTGGAACTCACTATGTAGACCAGACTGGCCTTGATCTTGCAGAGATTTGCCTGCCTCTGCCTCCCAACTTCTGGGATTAGAGGTGTGTGCCACTACACTCAGCCATGAAATTGGAGAAAGGATATAATATGAGTAATTGGTATTTTATTCTTTCATGTAAATTAACATCTTATAAAGGGGGAAAGAAAACTTTGTGTGTCTGGTATTTGAATTGCTATCCTAAAGACAAGGCTTTCCTATTTTAGATGGTCTCTAGAATTGGGTTAGGTAGGAAGCCTACTAATGTTGGAGACAAGAGGCAGGGACTGGTGATTTGTTTTTGAGATTTATCGTAAAGGTAAAGAGTGTATTGGCTTCACCTTTTACTTTGTTAAAATATTTTCGAGGGGCTGGAGAGATGGCTCAGCAGTTAAGAACATTGACTGCTCTTGCAGAGGACCCAGGTTCAAATCTCAGAATCCACATGGCAGCTAACAGCCATCCAAAACTCCAGTTCCAGGGGATTCCGATGTCCTCTTCTGACCTCAGGCATTGCATGACATGGTACACTCACATGCATGCAGGCAATACACTCATACACATAAAAATAAATAATAAAATATTTTTGAGACAGGTGTCCTAGTTTGTCTTCCATTGCTATGACAAAACACTCTGACCGACACCAACTTGGGGAGGAAAGGGTTTATTCAGCTCACGTCTCCTGGGTCACAGTTCATCACTCAGGGAGCCCAAGGCAGGAACTCAGAGCAGGAACCTGGAGGCAGGAGCTGAAGCACAGGCCATGGAGGAATGCTGTTCACTGGCTTGCTTCCCTGGCTCATGCCTAGCCTGCCTTCTTATATGGTACACAACAACCTGCCCAGGGTGGCACTACTCATTGTGGGCTGGGCCCTCCCACATTGCCTGACAATCAAGACAATACTCCACAGACGTGGCCATAGGCCAATCCAATGGAGCCAATTCCCCAATTGAGGCTCCCTCAACCCAGGTGTGTCAAGTTGACACTAAAGCTATCCAGCACAACAGGGTTACCCTAAGATGTCTAGACTGGCCTTGAACTTATTCTGTAGCCCAAGCAGACCTTGAAGTTGCAGTCTTCCTGCTTCAGTCTCCTAAGTAGTTGGGATTTCAGAGTGCACTTCTAGTCTCAGCATTTTCCCCCTCCTTAAATGAGTTTGATGGCTTATTGTAGCTTGGCTGGTCTCAAACCTTTGGGCTCAAGCTTCCAAGTAGGTAGGGCTACAGATACGTACCCGGTGTACCCTTTTTACTTTCATATGTGACATCTGTAAAGCTGTGAACATGTACTTCTCTTCCCATCTGCTGCTTCTTATTCCTTAGGTTTTCGTGGAGACTCTGGATAAGTGTTTTGAAAATGTATGTGAATTGGATTTGATCTTCCATATGGATAAGGTATGTTCTCTCCCGAACCAGGGCTCCTGTTTAACTAAGAGTTTAGGGTATCTCTAGCCCGCTATATACCATCTTGTGCTTTCTCTTGTTTTTTTTTTTTTCCACTCTGAACTAGTCCTAGAATCTGCTTTAATTAATTAACTAGCAAGTTAATTAGTCAGTTAATTTTGCAGTGCTAGGGGTTGAGCCCAGGGCCTCTTGCATGCTAAGCAAATACTCTACCATTGAGCATCATTATAAGTCTGAACCTGTTTTGTTAAGTTTGATAGTTTTCTTTCCAGTTTATACATTTAAATTATTTTATTCTTTTATTGATTTTTTTGGTGCATTTCATATAATACATCTTGATCATATTTAGACCCCTCCCCTATCTGCAGTCCCCAACTGCCCACTAGTTTTCATGCATTCTGTTATGTATGCTAAGGCCCATTGACCCAGGTTTCTGTCTCTAAATGTCCCTTGATGTGAGTCTATCCACTGTAGCCAGCTTAACCCATCTAGCGTCACTCCTAAAGAAAACCAACTCTCCCCGTAGTCATCAGTTGCTGTGCTGGACAGCTTTAGTTGTCAACTTGACACACCTTTGTTGAGGGAGCCCCAATTGGGGAATTTCTTCCATTGGACCGGCCAATGGCCATGTCTGTATGGTATTTTCTTGACTGTTGGGTAATGTGGGAGGGCACAGCCCTCTGTGGGTGGTACCACCCCTGGGCAGGTGGTCCTGTAGTGTATAAAAAAGCAGGTTGAGCATGAGTCAGGGATGAAGAGAGTAAGCAGCATTCCTCCATGCCCTGTGCTTCAGCTCCTGCCTCCAGGTTCCCACCCTGAATTCCTAACTTGGGCTCTCTTAGTAATGAACTGTGACCTGAGAGATGTAAGCCAAATAAACCTTTTCCTCCCTAAGTTGGTATTGATCAGAGTATTTTGTCACAGCAGTGGAAGGCAAACTAGAACAGTTGCTAATAGTTTCTCAGCCAAGATTGGGGCTTCGTATCCATTTCCTTCTATGCTGGGTTTTTGTCTAGTTCGAACTTGCATGAGTCTTGTGCATGTTGCCACCATTGCTATAAATTCATATGAATAACTTCCCAGCTGTTTGGAAAACTCTTATGTTTCCTTGTGGTCATCCACTACCCCTGGCTCTTATAGTCTTTCTGTTTCCTCTTCCACAATGGTCCCTGAGCCCTGGATGGCAGAGGTTTGATATAGGTGTCCTACCAGGGATACATACTCTGCAATCTCTTATTCCCTGCACTTTGGCCACTTGTGTGGTTTTCTGGGTTAATCACCATCTCTTGCATAAGGAAGCTTCACTCGTTAGCATTAAGAGATGCTTTAATATTCTTTCTGCCTCCTGAGTCTTAGGTAGAACGGTTGCATTGTAGATGTCTTACTTTGGGCTGGGCTTCTCATAGAAACTATACTTATGCTTCACATTTGGTCAGTTATAGAACCCTGAAATAGTCTCCATCTCTTGCAAGAAAGTTTGATAGTTTTTGAGGGTCAGCAAGACAGCTCAGTGGATAAAGGCACTTGCTGTCAAGTCTGATGACCTGAGTCTGTCATTGGAACCCACGTGGTAGAAGGAGAGAACTGACCCCACAAGTTCTCTTCTAAACTCCACACATATGCCATGGAATATTTTTGCTCTAACCTCCCCCTCTGCAAATAAACACATATTTAAAAGAGTTAAATGTTGGGTACTGGGTATTGAACTAGGGTCCTCTGCAAGAGCAGCTAGCATTCATTCTTAACTGCTGAGCCATCTCTCTAGCCCCTTCACAGTATTATTTAGGAACAGATGCCCAAGAGTCAGATCACTAGGAGCCTAGGAACCTCTGCAGGCATTGTACACACATAGTACATTTACATATATGCATGCAAAACACTCATACACCAACAATAAATATAAATAAATTCTAAGAAGAAGACTTAAATGTTTGAAAAGAAATAGTTTTGGGACCTGGTTTGGTGACTCATGCCTTTAATCCCAGTACTTGGATTATATAGGTGAATCTCTATGAGTTTGAGGCTAGACTGATTGTATATTGAGTTCCAGGCCAGCCAGGTCCGCTTCATAGTGATACCCTGTTTTGTTTTGTTGTCTTTTTTTTTAAAGAAAAATGGGGCTGGAGTGATGGCTCAGAAGTTAAGAGCACTGGCTGCTCTTGAGAAGATCTGTTTTTTATTCCCAGTACCTACATGGTGGCTAACAACCACCTGTAACTCCAGTTCCAGGGGTTCCGATGCCCTCTTCTGACCTCTGCAGGCATTGCCTGACACTGGTGCACTTACCTACAATCAAGAAATATATTCATACACATTAAGTAAAAATAATAAATGAAACATTGTTAAAAAAAGAAAAAGAGGGCTGAAGAGATGGCTCAGCAGTTAAGAGCACCAACTGCTCTTGCAGAGGACCCGGGTTCGATTCCCAGCACCCACATGGCGGCTAAGAACCGTCTTTGACTCCAGTTCCAGGGGAATGCGATGCCCCCTTCTGACCTCTGCGGCATTGCACAACATGGGTGCACCAACCTACATGTAGACAGTACACTCATACACATAAAAAATTTTTGAAAAAAAGGATTAATTAATTTTGCAAGTTTTTTTTTTTTTTTTGCTAAGATCCATTACAGTTTTAGCACACAGATTGTCACTGGGCGTATTTCCTGGTTCTTCTATTCAGGGCAGTGGTGACAATAGAATAAGTGACCATACAGCCAAAGCAGACATCGATAGTTTATACATTGGTTGTGAAATGAGTTTCCTAAGCATAGGCTAGTAACAATGAAACTTTCTTTATCAGGATGCAGGAACTTTGATGTAATAATTTTGTACCTTTCCTAAGGATCATAGTAGTGACTGATACATTTGTGACATCATTTGAGATCAGATGATACTTTATAAAGTACACTCAGGCAGAATTGAAATGGCCCCAAGTACTACTCTTAGATTTGTTTTGCAAGTATAACTGTGACATGGCCTATGTCCTCATGTGCCAAGTTAAACATAGGAGATAGCTAGCAAGGGGATTAGAACGTTATTTTATCCAGCTGGCACATGCTGTCCTTAGTGCTACTCACTAGTAAGTCAGCCAGTGTCTGCACAGTGTCCTTTTGGAGAGAGGGTCAAGAAATCACTGCATAGTGATTTCTTTGGAGAAAATTGCCTGTTGCTATGCCATGATTTTTATTGTTTTGATCGTGACAAAATAGGAGTTTTTAGATTCATTGCTGCTAGCATTACTATGCAGAGGACTCCTTGCCATTTTCTAGTTGCTTCTCTTTAGTTTCTGTCAACTGTACTGGGATTCATAGATGCTGTTTTTCAGGGCATGGAGTCAGTGCATTCTTGTTCGATTGTTGGACAGGAATGCTGTTTTCCCTGAGCATCTCTGGAGTTGCCTCTATGACTCACTCCATCATGGAACCCCCTCCTTCCTTAGATACCCTAACAGCTTTACAAGTCATCCGGGGCCCACTGCCATCTGAAAGGATCTTAGAAGATTCACAGATCTCTTAACCCTTTCTCTTTGCAAGCACTGGAGTTGTTTGTCATTTGTTAAGGATTTACATCAAGGAGAGACATAGTTCAAATCTACTTAAGTACTATTGGGGGGACAAAAGGTTAATATTGAATCTTAGGAATGGAGTTGTATTCTCTAGAGGCCTTACTGTTATTTTCTTTATTTTTAAAGCCTTTTTTTTCTATTTTTTTTTATTTAAAAAATTTTTTTTAATTTTATTTATTTTTGTATGTGTATGAGTGTACTGTCTGCATGTAGGTTTGTGCACCCGTGTCGTGCAGTGCCGTGGAGGTCAGAAGAGGGTCTTGGATTCCCCTGGAACTGGAGTTACAGATGGTTCTTAGCCGCCATGTGGGTGCTGGGGATTGAACCCGGGTCCTCTGCAAGAGCAGTCGGTGCTCTTAACCGCTAGGCTATCTCTCCAGCCCCTCTTATTTTTTAAACTGGGTCTCTGTCACCTAGGCTAAAGTGGAACTTATGTAACCCAGGCTGGTTTTTGAACTTCTGGCAACCTTCCTGCCTCTGCCTCTTGAATGCTGGGACTGCGGGCATAAGCCACCATGACTAGCTTAAAACATACTGTTTGTTTGCTCATTTCTTGTAGGACAGGGTCCCTTGTAGCCCAAATTCACTGTATACTCAAAGATAATCTTGACTTGAACTTCCAGTCCTTCTGTTTCTATCCCCTGAGTGCTGGTATTATTTAGGTCTTTAGGCTTGGCAGGGAGTACCATTATCTGATGAACTATCCCACTGACTCCTTGACCCCCAATTTTTTAAAACATAGGGTATTGCTTTGAGGGTTACCTTACCATGTGATAACGCAAAGTGGATTCCTTTGTGGGTGCTACCTGTTGCTTACCAGATCAGGAATTAATTTTTCAGTATTTTAGAGCATAGATTGAAGGATAGATTTTTCTGAGAAAAAGAATTTTCTAACTGAGAGAAGAGAAAGACTAGATCCCTCATTCTCCTGTTGTCTCCATAGATAGGTGTCTCTGCCGGAGTGACCATCCTCACTTCCTCCCCCTCACTTTCTGCCCTGTTTTTATCAGGCAACTCTTAAGTGTAGTCACATCAGTGAGGAGAAACACAAAGTGCTTGGCCTCTAGGCAGTGTATATTTGAGTGGCGGATGTTCCTAGACACTATCTGGGAAGATCATCTGCCCAGCTGAAGACTCAGAGACCTGTGGAATGGGACACCTGGAAGAGACAATTGAGGATCTTACAAAAAGTAAAACAATGAAGCAGGGAGAACCCAGTACCCCCAAGTCCAAGCTACTTCATGGTCCAGGCAGCCTAGACTATGCTTTCAAGGTTGCTTGTGGAGTCAGAGCATGCTTTTTCTTACCTTCTTTCATTGTGTTGTTTGTTAAGAATGGTCTGTTTTGCTGTGAGTAACTTCAGACTCTCATTTCTTTTTTTTTTTTCAAGGCTAATTTTTATTGAACTTTGTGCATTTCATACAAAGTTTCCAATCAAATCTAGCTAGACCCGTGCCCCCTTCCTTCCCCTCCCACCCCACCAGAGCTCATGTATTCTGCCAAACATGTTTTTCATCTTTTTCTCAGTCTCTTTTAAAATTTTCCATGCAGAAGTTTACTGTTTTGAGCAGAAGTTCACCGTTTCAGTCAGTTCTTTGACCCATTCTTTTTGTTGTTGTTGTTGTTTTTCCTTTTAATTTGCATCACTCCAACATATGCACATATGCATACTGCATATATCAAAGGTTTTAGCATCTTTAGCTTGTTTTTTTTTTTCTTTATTAGGCTGAAAGGTGTCATGTTTGAAGGCTCCTCCTTGGCAAGCCCAAACCACCATCAGTTCTGCCCTTGTGTTCTACACTGGGGTTATCCCTTAAGACTGTGTCATTTCTAATGCTGCCTAGGATTCCATTATATGAATGTACTGTAACTTACTTATCCTTGTAGTGTAAGGTTTAGATTGTTTTGATTTGGGGGCTACTAGGAAATATGCTGCTACAAATGCTGTTGAGGATGTGGGCTCTCATACATTTTTGTGCATTTCTCTGTAACAGTCAGTTCTCTTAATAAGTTGACAGGTCTTGGGTAGGGCCCCAGGAAGGAGAGGCATGGGAAGCACCAAGATCCAGCAGATGGCAGCACTGATGAGAGGCAAGATGCTAACTGTAGGCTGCAGCATCTGCCACCTTGTTATATATTTCCACACTTTTCCAGAGTGGTTATGTTAATTTATTATTTAATTTTTCTCACTATTATATATTATATATTATATATACTATTATATATTATATATTATATACTATTATATTATATATTATATAATATTATATATTATATAATATAGTGTTATATATAAATTATTCTCACTATTCCATATCTTCACCAAAAGTTGGTATTCTCTGAGTGACAATCCATTAGTACTGTTAACTAAGTGTTTCTAGTTCTTTCCCCTTTAGGACACGTAGTAGAATTATACTTCATCCCTTTTGAAGTTGACTTGCATATGCCCATGAAATGTGAACTTAGCTAATGAAGTGTGAGGGGAAGTGACATATGTCACTTCTGCATGGAGTTCAAAGAGCTAGTGTACAAATGTGCCTTTTTCTGCTTTGGAAGCATAGATACATCCTCCCTCAGCCTTAGCCCTACGCACAGATGATGTGGAACAGAACCCGCATGGGATGATTTCTTTCAGTTTAATTGGTATGTAGTGGTATGTCATTGTGAGTCTACCTCGTATTTCTCTGATCATTCACTAAGATTTTTGTAAGAAAATAGGATTATTGGCTGTTATGAGGTTCTCTCTTCCAAAGGGTTTCAACAAGGCCTTTTCCCTCTTGCTATCAAGTTGTCTATGTTTTAAAATTGTAGTTTTAGTTCCATATATTGTTTTTATTATATTTTATTTTATTTTTTGGCTTTTTGAGACAGGGTCTGCCTGTAGCCCCAGCTGTCCTGGAACTCACTCTGTAGACCCGGCTGGCCTTGAACTCACAAATATCTGCCTGCCTCTGCCTCCCAAGTACTAGGATTAAAGGCATGGGCCACCATGCCCAGCTAGTTCCATATATTGTATAATATATTTTTTCTTCTGGGTGTGTTTGTTGATGTGTGTGTAAACTTTCTTTTTTTTCTTTTTTTATTGTTTTACATGTATATATATATATATATATATATATATATATGTGTGCGCTCATGATTCACCCCTATCTCTCCGCAGCCCTTACAATCTACCATGCCTCCTCTTCCGCAATTTGTTCCCTGGCTTTGGGAAAGGGGCACAAGTGGTGGAAGAAAACAGTCTACTTTCTTTGGAGTTGTCATTTTGGACTCTAGTCTGTTCAGGTGTTTCCCTTCATGGGTTGACAGCTTTTCCAGTGTACCTTTTTAGTCATACAAACAAAGCACAAGCAATGGGTGTACAGGCATTTAAGCAGTACTAATTATTATGGCAGGCTAAGCTGTGAGTATAGACACAGATGCTTGGATGTATTGCTAATCCGCAACTGTGGTTTCTCTATAAAGGGTGACAAGTTCTTATTGTGGCTTTTAACATCTCCTACCACTAGAGGACTATAAGCTTGTTGGCATCCACTGTGAGTTATCCTCCCAAGAGAGAGGCTAAAGCCAGTTAGATTTTGGGATTATATAGAGCACATGGCTGCCACTCTTGCACAGTATCTTCCAGGCAGTTGAGGTGTTAGCTGATACTGACAGAGGAGTCTTGCTTGTTCTCAGGGAGACCAATATTTTGCTGTATTGCTTTAGTGGCCTTGGTACAGCTCTCTGGCATTTCAGAGGCCGTTGTATGCTAGCAAGTGACGTCTCAACATTTTTTCATGCTCACCCCAGGTCTTCGACAACAGGATTATTGCCTTTCTCTTGCTATTATCCACTTATAGGGCTCCTTATCTTTTTCAACTGGGATCTTTTCAGTGTTTCCACTTCCTTCTGGATTTTGTCTTCTCTTTCTAGTCCTCTTTGAGTTCTTCATTCTCTTTTCTTAATTCTTTGATTGCTCTTTATAATCTTATACTTCTTTAAGTTGTTCACATTGTGCTTCTATATATCTGTTCCTGGGCCATCCCCAGGGGGATCCCACTGTAGGAATCTTCCACAGGGTTGGTAGAGCTTGGTGTGGATTATCCTGCACCTTTCCCATGTTGTCTCTTCTTCATGTCCCTGGCCATGGGCTTCTCCTGTGCCTGTTTCCAATGTGAATTCCTAAATTCTTCTTCACTGTGTTGAGGGCTTGCTTTCTTCCTCCTCAGATGACTTTCGTTTTTTTTGATTTGTGTTTTCTCCTTTACTCCTTGCTTATGGAGTGTTGACTTCTCTAACCTCTAGGCTTTCTATTAGAAGTCCAACTCACTCTTCCTTTCTGTTCTGAAGGTTCTCCAAAGAATCCACTTGGACATACTCCTTCCTTCTGTAATCTTGCACCCTGGTACCTGTGCTTCAGGTGGTCTTGGGAGATCCCCCATGTGTAAACATTCTACAGAGCATGTATGGAAGTCAAAGGACAGTTTTGTTTTGTTTTTTAATTAATTAATTAATTGATTGATTTATTTTGTATGTGTATGAATGTACTGTCTGCATGCAGGTTTACCTGTGTCATCAAAGGACAGTTTTTAGGAGTTGATTCTCTCCTACCTTGGATTCTGGAGATTTTTCATTTTTTTTTTTTTTTTACTTTTTAAAAAATGTTTTGGGCTGGAGAGATGGCCTAGTGGTTAAGAGCACCGACTGCTCTTGCAGAGGACCCAGGTTCAACACCCAGCACCCACAAGGTGGCTGAACAGTCTTTAACTCCAGTTCCAGGGGAATCTGACCCTCTTCTGACCTCTGCGGCATTGCATGACACAGGTGCACAAACCTGCATGCAGACAGTACATTCAGACACATACAAAAATAAAATAAAAATATTTAAAAAATAATTCATTATAAAAAATGTTTTATTTATTTTTATTTTATGTGTATAATGTATTGCCTACATGTATGTAAATGCACCTGTGTCTTGCAGTGCCTGAGGTTAGAAGAGGGAGTCAGATCCCCTGAAACTGGAGTTGGGGGTGGTTGTTAGTTGTTTTGTGGGTGCTGGGTACTGAACCTGTGTCTTCTGCAAGAGCAGCCCATTGCCAACCCCCAGGGGCTGCTGGGGAATTTCGTGGTCAGACCGTGAACTAAAGGGGGTGAGAGGCGCAGAGTCAAGACTCAGACCCTGGGAGTCAGGTGAATGCAGGCAGAAGGCCAGCCTGAGCTACATAGGGAAACCTTGACTCAAAACAAACAAGCGGGGCTGGAGAGATGCCTAGCGGTTATGAGTGCCGACCGCTCTACAGAGGACCCGGGTTCGATCCCCAGCACCCACATTGGCGGCCGAGAACCGTCTAAAACTCCAATTCCAGGAGAACCCAGTTCCAGGGGAATCTGAGACTCTTCTGACCTCCGCGCTTGCACGCACACGGGTGCAAGACCTGATGCAGGACAGTACATTCATACACTATACGGAAATAAATTAAATTAATAAAAAAAAAAAAAAAACAGCAACTAAAAATGACAACAACAAAAACTTTGTTCATTTAAAAACTTTGAGAAGAGCAGGTGTGGTGGCACACACCTTTAATTCTAGCATTTGGGGAGAGGCAGTGAGGCAGGCAGGGCTGATCTTGTGAGTTTCAAGGCCAGCCTGGTCAATAC
>VZQC01002915.1:153528-172719 GCA_009823505.1 Rhizomys pruinosus
AACTCAGGGCAGGAACCTGGAGGCAGGAGCTGAAGCACAGGCCATGGAGGACTGCTGTTCACTGGCTTGCTCCTGGCTTGCTCTCTGGCTCATGCCCAGCCTGCCTTCTTATACTGTCACTGCTCAACAATCAAGACAATACACCACAGATGTGGCCACAGGCCAATCCAATGGAGCAAATTCCCCAATTGAGGCTCCCTCAACCCAGGTGTGTCAAGTTGACACTAAAGCTATCCAGCACACCTCCCCTCTTCTCTCCTCCTCCTCCTCCCCTCCCCTCCTCTCCCCTCTTCTCCTCTTCTCCTCCTCTCCTCTCCTCTTCTCCTCCTCTCCTCTCCTCTCCTCTCCCTTTCCCTCCCCTCCCCTCCCCTCTCCTCTCTTCTCCTCTTCTCTTCTTCACTCTTGATCTCACTCTCACTCTTTCTTCTCTCCCAGTACTAAGCCCTGAACCTAGG
Organism: Rhizomys pruinosus; assembly: GCA_009823505.1. Classification (NCBI taxonomy): domain Eukaryota; kingdom Metazoa; phylum Chordata; class Mammalia; order Rodentia; family Spalacidae; genus Rhizomys; species Rhizomys pruinosus. The sequence continues at coordinate 153,984 of VZQC01002915.1, forward strand.
TCCTTGTGTATATAAGGTAACTACTGTACTACTGAACCACAAGCCTCAAGGTAAATTCTTGAATGACACAGTAATTCACACCCATCTTTTATTTCTATTTCATCTGTTCCCTTTCTAGATCTATGTCAAGGAGATAGACGGCAGTATCTGTCCTTTGTATACTTCAGTTTGCAGTGGGCTCTCAGTAAAGTTGGCACATGTGATGGGTTTGAGCCTAAGAAAACCTCTACTATGGAATTAAAATTGCTGCTAAGTACATTACTGACGTGGGAAAATGCTGAGTGTTCAAAGTTGAACTTGTAAGGGCTAAGGTGACAGGATCATAAACAGTAATAATGGATTATGCTTGTCAAAGCCCTTCTGGAACAGATCTAATAATAACAGAGCTCATCAGCACCTCATACCTTAGTGACTTTGAAGCAAGTGTTCCACTTGCCTCCTGGTCTCTAGAAATTGAGAGAAGAGTGAGGATGCCTATTTTGTGTATGTTTGACTGAAGGAGGAGGAGTTGTTTTGGTCTAGAAGACTCAGACATACTGTTTGAGTTTTAGTTCTTACAAAAGGTGCTAGTGGGTGGTGGGGGCCGCAGGAAGAGCCTGCTGCGTTTCTCTGTACCTCTGAACCACAATAATATACAGAGGGCCAGCGTAGATGCTTTGAACTCAAATAAGCAAGAGGGGAGATTTGTTCCTGGTACCGTGGACAGCACCACAATGGGACCTCGAAAGAAAAGTATTAAAACATGTCTCACTCTCAGAGGAACTATTGCTAAATAAATAAATAAATAAATAAATAAATAAATAAATAAATAAATAAATAAATCATGTCTCACGGGTAATGAAATCCCAGAGGAACCAATATCAGATGAAACAAAAGACTATGTGAATCAACTTTCACATGAAGTACTTTGCCATATTTTTAGGTGAGATTTTGTTTAGTTGACTTTCATGTACCTGAAATGTAAAAGAGGGACTCTAGTGCTGTGCTAATTACTATGGAGCCACTAGCTGCCTGGCTGTTGACATTTAAATTAATTGAATGAATCAGTTCTTCAGTTGCATGACCTCTTGAGTGTTAGTAGCCCTGTGTGGCTAGTGGCTACTGTATCAGATAGCACAAGAGCACCAGCCAAATACTGCAGAAGGAAGTAGTTTCTTTTGTCATAGAAAGTTATATAGGGGCGGGCATGGTGGTGCACGCCTTTAATCCTAGCACTTGGGAGGCAGAGGCAAGAGGATATTTGTGAGTTCAAGGCCAGCCCCAGGACAGCTGGGGCTACAGGGAGACCCTGTCTCGAAAAGACCAGAAAAAAAAAAAAAGTTATATTGGACAGCCCTTCTCCAGATCACCATTTCTAGACTTCTTAGAACTGTTATTGACTGACAGACTTGTTGATTTTTGTTATTACAGTATAAAAGTACCATGTGTAAACAACCAAAGACAGTATTTCAGACTTCATTTTGACTATAACCCACATGTATTTTCCTCAGTGTGCATGTATATGTTAGTAATACTAAAGTTTTAAAAAAACCCCAAAGACTTTTTTTTTAAATGAAACTTTAAAAATATGTTTCCACTCAAACTATATCCTAACAAGGATTAACCCAGATGAAATCAGCTCAAAGAAAAAAAAAAAAGGTGCTAGCTGGCACACACTTCACCTTCACTGGCTTTTCTTACCTGGATGTGCTTGAGAGAGAGCAGGGAAGCCAAGGCCACCAGCCTGTGTCCCAGTGCATCCCAGGTCCTTCACTGCTGGTGTTGATTAGAAGAATTTTGTATTGGGATTGAGGTTTTTTGCTTTAAGAATGAGGGAATTTATTGTCATTACCTGAAGGCCAGAGGTAGAGCAGAACTAAAGATCACTACGACAGCCATTTGATATTGTTGTCAGAGACCTGTATATCGTCTCTTATCCTTACTTCTGTGTTCCCTATACCATCTGTTATCCTCACTTCTATGCTTAGAGGCCAGTATCTTATTCCCTCAGGACAACTGTCAGAGATTAAAAATAAGAATTTCTTAAAGTTCCCAAATCTCCACAGTGTATTCTCTCATTTTCCTTATGTGAACTTTGCTCTGCCTGAGGGCCTTGTATTATTGGTTGATTAAAATCATACAAAGTCTCTTTAGTTTGTGTAGTCATTCCTTGTTATAGGTTAGGAGCAGCAGGATAACTGTCTTTATACCAAACAGCAAAATTTGAGCTTCCAGAGATTTAGCCCTATGGTATTTGTCAAGACAGGTGACAGGAACTGGGCATGGAGGTACACCAGTCTAATCTCAGAAGTTGGGAAGCTGAGGAAGGAGTATCACTGTGATTTCAAGGCCAGTCTAACCTATAGAAAGGAGTCCTTATCTCAAAAAAAAAAAAAAAAAAAAAAAAAGTCAGTTGGGTCCTGGTGGCACATGCTTTTAATCCCAGCACTTGGGAGGCAGAGGCAGGTAGATCTCTGTGAGTTCAAGGCCAGCCTGGTCTACATAATGAGTTCCAAAAAGAAAAAAAGACCAAAAAATAAAAAAAATCAAGAGTAGAATTTATTACCATTGGTATTTACTTATATAAGTTTCAGTTAAAATGAGTAAAGTATGGGCTGGAGAGATAGCCTAGTGGTTAAGAGCACCAACTGCTCTTGCAGAGGACCCAGGTTCGATCCCCAGTGCCCACATGGCGGCTAAGAACCATCTGTAACTCCAATTCCAGGAGAACTCCAGTTCCAGGAGAATCTGAGAGCCTCTTCTGACCTCCGCGGCATTGCACGACATGGGTGCACAGACCTGCATGCAGACAGTACATTTATACACATACAAAAATAAATAAAATAAAAACAAAAAAGAAAAATGATAAAGTATCAGGGCTGGAGAGCTGGCCTAGCAGTTAAGCGCGCAGACTGCTCTTGCAGAGGACCGGGATTTGATCCCCAGCACCCACATGGCGGCTGAAAACCGTCTTTAGCTCCAGTTCCAGGTGAATCCGACACCCTCTTCTGACCTCCGCGGCATTGCACAATACAGGTGCACAGACCTACATGCAGACAGTACACATACACATACGAAAATAAAATAAATTTAAAAAAATGAGTAAAGTATCACGTTAGTAGCTGATTTGTAGTAGGTGGTTTTTTTTTTTTTTTCGGTCTTTTTGAAACAGGGTCTCCCTTTAGTCCCAGCTGGCCTGGAGCTCACTGTGTAGACCAGGCTGGCCTTGAGCTCACAGAGATACGCCTGCCTCTGCTTCCCAAGTGCTAGGATTAAAGGCATGGGAGACCATGCCCAGCTTTAGTATTCTTAAAGCCTGGAATTGAGATTTGGTTCTATGTTACAGCAGATTTCCTGCCTCTGAAGCAAGCAGACCTTTGTTGTTCCTTAGCCAGGAACCCTTTGCTTATTCATGTGAATCAGCAGAGGCTTGGTAGTACATTATTCCAAACATCCTGATAGCTTATAACGGGTTTATTTCTCACATGTTCATGTGGCCACTATGGTGTTGCTGTACACTGTAGTCACTTGTCCAAGCTTCTGGTCCTAGGAGCTTATGTTACCCCATTGCACTGGTACCTCAAACTGGGTTCTTGTGTGTTGGCTTTTATTTATTTATTTATTTATTTATTTATTTATTTATTTATTATTTTTATGTGTGTGAGTGTACTGTCTGCATGTAGGTTGGTACACCCGTGTCCTGCAATGCCGCATAGATCAGAAGAGGGCATCGGATTCCCCTGGAACTGGAGTTACAGACGGCTCTCAGCCACCATGTGGGTGCTGGGAATTGAACCCGGGTCCTCTGCAAGAGCAGTCAGTGCTCTTAACTGCTGAGCCATCTCTCCAGCGTGTGTTGTCTTTTAGAATGACATATTCTCTCATTGGCTATTTATTTCAATGGTCTATGTAAGTTACACACCATACCTAGGGCCCTAAGGAAACATAATCCTACCTTGCGCCAGGAAGGAGAACATGAATTGGGTTTAATATCACTAATAACTACCACTGATTTGGTTTGTTTGTTTTTGTTTTTATTTTTTTAATTTTAGAGAGAGAGAGAGAGAGAGTGTGTGTGTGTGTGTGTGTGTGTGTGTGTACGTGTACATGAGTACAGGTACCTGGAGGCCAGAGGTGTGAGGTCTTCCTGAAACTGGAGTTGTAGGAGGTTGTGAGCCACTCAACATGGTGCTAGGAACTGAACTTGGTCCTCTGGAAGAGCAGTACATACCCTTAACTGCTAAGCCGTCTCTCCAGCCCCTGGATTGATTGTTTTTGAGACAAGACTTTATGTGGCCCAGGCCACTGTATAAGTGAGGATGATCTTGAACTCCTTATGCTCCTGCCTCCCTCTCCCAGGTGCTGGAGTTACAGGTGTGCCAGCATGCCTGGCAGACTACCACTGTTTTTTCACTTGTTCTTTTCAAGGTAAAGCTGACATTTAATTTAGTAACTCTTTATATTGTATATTATAAAACTAGAGGAATGCTCCTGCTGGAAGGAAACATGGTTGACTCATAGGAAAAGGCATCTCATATGGTAGCTTTTCTGAATTGCTAATGGCATATTTGATATATCATACTTCCTGTATGACTTTTTTATTTTTATTAAAAAAAATTTTTTTTTTATTAATTTTATTTATTTCTGTATGTGTATGAATGTACTGTCTGCATACAAGTCTGTGCACCCGTGTCGTGCAATGCCACAGAGGTCAGAAGAGGGTCTTGGATTCCCCTGGAACTGGAGTTCTCCTGGAATTGGAGTTTCAGACGGTTCTCGGCCGCCATGTGGGCGCTGGGGATCGAACCCGGGTCCTCTGCAAGAGCGGTCGGCGCTCTTAACCGCTAGGCCATCTCTCCAGCCCACTTCCTGTATGACTTTAAGGAGACTTTGGAAATTAAATTCAATAACAGATTCTGAGAGGCAGGTGCCTTCCCTCCTTAGGAGAGCTTTGCTCAAGTCACCTGACCTTCCTGGGACTTCTGATTTTGGGGAACTAATATCTGCTGAAACTATCTTTTTGTCCTTTTTCCTCCTGATTATTAGATGAAACGTGTTTGTTAAGCATTTACTATGAGAACATTGCTAAATATGGAGACACAAAGATTATGAAATTAAAGATAAAATTTGTTTTTTACATGAATTCCCTGCCCTCAAGAAGCTGGAAGGATGGGTCACCCAGACCCACTGCTTGGTCTTGGAGCAGGCCACACTTTGGGAAATGTGCTTTAAGTTAGGTGTCACTTTCTGTGAATGTGGTGCTTTTGATATGAGGGAGCCCTCATTGTATACTGCATTTTGTAAAGAAGCGCCACCTCCGTCAAATGCAAATGCATACCTGCATATTGGATTTTACACAACCAAAAGGCATGTACATGATATATATGAAATATTATAGTACCTAGTTATAAGCTTTTAGTGAGTTTATATTGCTCAGAAGTAGAATAAAAAAAGAATGAGAGCTGGGCATGGATGATGCATGCCTTTAATCCAGCACTCGGGAGGCAGAGCACTTGTGACTTCCAGTTCAGCTTAATCTACATAGTGAGTTCCAGGCTAGCTGGAGCTACAGGGAGACCATGTCTCAACAAACAAACAAACAAATGAAAAAAAGAAAAAAAAAAAAAGAATGGGACTTTAGCTGTTTCTGAGGTTTGTCTCTAGAAGTGAACAGGATAGACGGCATCCTACTTTCAGCAAAAAGCTGGGGTCCTAGAGAGGGGAATATGGCAGGCAGCCCCCTGCCACAGCACTGTGGCCCTTGTACTGGCCACTCTCCCCAAGAGTGACTTGCTCTGAGTCAAAAGGCTGGTGAGAAAATTCCACATCGTAGGGTAGAAGATCAGTGCCAAGCAAGAACAGTGAGAATTGTAGAAATTCCTACCAGGAATATTATTAAGGAAGAGGTAGTTGGGAAAGGGAACTAATCTTGATAGGCAGCTGCCCAGTGCCAGGAATTGTGCTAGGGACTTTATTCCTAATTATCTTTTATGGATACAGAGTTGTTCTCCATAACAGATGACAAAGCTGAGGCTTAGGCTAAACCTGCCTGAAACTTAAACCTATGCTCTATCCATATGGAATTTGATCATCTTAAAGCATGTCTATTATGTATGTGAACATGTATATTTGTCAGTTAATCTTTCTAAAACTAGAATTCTAGAAAACAAAACAGTAGAATAAGATAGATGTAGTGACACATACCTTTGATCCCATCATTTATGAGTCTGAGACAGGAGAATCAAAAGTTCAAGGCTAATTCGAGCTACAAGAAAGGCTCAGGATCTGAAGGCTATGGAGAGGATGTGTGTTTGCGATGAGGACCACAGGACGTAGGGAATGCTGCATGAACTCCAGCTGAACCCAGAGTCCTCCAGTGCAGGCACTGAAGGTATTTTGAGAGTCAAGAATTTTCTTGATTTACTTGACTCCTTCTAGAAGCAAATAGCTAGTAGTACCCTAAGCCATTTCCAAAGGCAGACTAGTTGGGAGCAATACTGCCTAGCCTGAGGGGTGGTGGTAGTGTTAGAGTATAGGGTGTGTAGGTGCAGTTAGTTTGAGGGTTTAGAGAAGTCACAGTAATGAGGCTGAGGCTGTGGAGAGCCTGCCCTCTTCATAGTTTCTGTGACACATTTACCTGGTATTTTTCTACCATTCTGGTCATTCTCTTTTTTTTTTTTTTTTTTTTTGCGTTCTCTCTTCGAGACAGATGCTCACCTGTGAGTCCGCAGCTGTCCTGGTAACTTCACTCTGGGTAGGACCCAGGGCATGGCCTTTTATACTCACAAGAGTCCACCTGCCTCTGCCTTCCCAGAGCTGCTAGGATTAAAGGCCAATGGCGCACCCTACGCTTGCGGCCCATTCCTGGTCGATTCTGCTTTGGGCCTGTCGTGGCCTTATCTCTTACATGGTCCAGCTTCGGTCAGGTTCTTCTCTCTCTCTCTCTCTCTCTCTCTCTCTCCAGATATTCTCTTCTTAGGAAATGTCTGGTCCTATGATTTTACTTCACTGTCTGCTGATGACTTCTCAGTTACCATCCAAGCTTACTGTATTTTATATTTAGCATGTTCAAAACACTCTGTACCCCTGTGCATCTCCAAACTGACAATTGTGACTCAACCTTTAAGGAAGTAGGTTTCCCTACAAAGTCCTGTAAATGTATTTCTTTTTTTTTAAACTTTATTGTCGAATTTATTATTTATGTTGTATGGAATGTCTAGCTGTTCTGCGTGTTAGGTTTGCTTGCACCCGTGTTCATGCCAATGCCACGGAGCGTCAAAAGGGTCGTTGAATCCCTGGAACTGGGAGTTCTCCGGAATTGGAGGTACAGACGGCCTTCAGCCGCCATGTGGGGTGCTGGCGGGATCACACCCGGGTGCCTCTCCGCAGAGACAAGCCGTATGGGCACTCTTAACTGCTAGCCAGTCTTCTCACCAGGAAACCCCCTTACAACAAGTCTATTACAGGCAAACCTAACTACCCACCTACATAAACTCAATCTAAGGCTATTCTATTATGGTTGAACCCCCACTCTACGCACATCATCGTTGACCTTATATTTGCGAGTTGTCTGTCACAGATGCTATTAAGTACATTGTTGGCCATAGATTAGGAGCTCAGATTCAAGCCTGCATGGCTGGCCTTGCATCCTGGGTCTGCTGTTCATGAACTCTGTGGCTTGTGCCATAGGTCCTAATAGTGGCTATGAGGGTTAAATATATGAAAGTGCTGAGAGCAATGTTGACACACTATGACAGATACAACTGCAAATGCAAACCGGGTGTTGTGGCGCACGCCTTTAATCCTAGCACTCGTTGGGAGGCAGAGGGCAGGTGGGATCTTTGTGAAGTTCAAGGCCACCTGGTCTACAGAGTATGTTCCAGGACACCTGGGGCTACAGGGAGACCCTGTCTCAATAAATAGACAAAAAAAAATACCAATAACAAAACAAACAATAAAAAAACCTGGCACAAATGCTCTTCAAGAGTGTGGGGGGAACCATATAGGTTGACACATACTAATCTAGTGTACCACAATTTATGTGGAAATTCATTTATCCACTGTTCTAGTTTGGAGAAAGAGTTAAATTGAACATCTTCTTCATTGCAATCATTTTTTTTTTCTTTTTTTTTTTGTCTTTTTGAGACAGGGTCTCCCTGTAGCCCCAGCTGTCCTGGAACTCACTCTGTAGACAGGCTGGCCTTGAACTCACAAAGATCCGCCTGCCTCTGCCTCCCGAGTGCTAGGATTACAGGCATGCGCCACCACGCCCAGCTTCCTTCATGAATCTTATATCTAGTAGGGGGACATAAAATGAAAAGTATGTTAAATAATGATAACTACAGAGAGAGGAGACCATACAGTAAGGTGGGCTTGGGGAGACATGTCTTGATATTTTATAGAAGGTAGTTGGAGAAGGTGTCTGATAACATTTGAACAAAAGCCTGAAAGAAGAGAAGTAAGAGATAGGTAATTTTCTGGAGTAGACCATGGAACATATACAAGGACCTTGATGCCTGAAGGAAGGCAGGCAAATAATTTTATGGCTGAATCACAGTGAGCAAGATGGAAAAGAATAAGAGATTAGGGAGGGAGGTATGGAAAATGGGGAGAGCACTGTAAGTCATGGTCATGGAAGAGACTGCTAAGGATCCCTGCCTCTGCAGAGAGGGGCTGGATAAGTATAGAAACTGACTTTACCAGAAGATACTGTGTATACACATTTCCTGCCTTTTACCTGAGGTCTTTTAGGCCATGTGTGTGTGTGTGTGTGTGTGTGTGTGTGTGTGTGTGTGTGTGTGTGTCCCCTCTCCCTTTCTTCTCACTACCTTCCCTATATCCTCTTCTCCTTCCCTTTCTTCTCCTCCTTCTCTGTTATCTACCACAGTAAACAGTTAAATCAACATTCTACTGCCATAAGGCAAAGTCTGAGCTTCAGGCCAGGCAAAATGATAGATTAGCTCTTCTCTAACCTAGCAACTGTGATTAACTCCACAGTCTTTGGGGAGAGCCAAGCGAGAGTGTGGCCAGTAAAGGGAACGGCCCAGTGCATGATGCCCCAGGTCACATTAATGAGTCTGAAAGTAGATGGATCTCTGTACCAGCTGAAAACTGCACACCTCATTTACATTTTGCTTACTGTTAAACCTTTGTAACCTTACATGCCTATGACTTAAAGAATTAAGATTTATGTTCTGTAGAAAGTTCTTGAGCCTGTTTCTGATGTTAGAGCTAACATAGAGATGCCCAGGCTGTCCTCTCTGAGCTTTGTGGTGTCTCTCTGCCACACATGGAGGTGGACACATGAATCTTGTCCACTGGATGACAGGGAAAAGGGAAAACACAAGACAGCTGCCAGCTGCTAGGCATCCCACAGCTTAATGCCAGACTGTCGCCTGTTCAGTGCTCTACAGTCTAATTCCTCCCAGGCGCTCACTCACGACACATCAGTGTCCGTGCTGCTGGCACCCACTGATTTCCCAGGCTGGCATCTGATTGATTTTCCCTGACCAAATCTGCTAGCCAAGAACACACAAGCCTGATGGGCTAAAATTACACTCGCAAAATAATGGTCGGGAGTCCCTGTCTGGTAGTAAGAAGGACCCATCTTTTTATCTTTTTTTTTTTTTTTTTTTTTGCATGGGTGTGTGGGCGTAGGCGACTCTATCGTGTGGTCCATATCAATATAAGACGACGCCAGTGAATTACTGTGCTTGCAGGTGGAGCGACAGTATGAGGGAGCCGAAGAATAGCAGCGATAGTACGGAAGGGCCAAATCGAGGGAGAGCTGAGCCAGCAGGACTACACCTGTTGTGAAGCAGCGGCGCCCACGGGATTCGCGCACCACAAATGTGCTAGGAGCTCATCTTCTAGGTCTAGGGCAGGACACCACATACACTTTTTACTCAAAATTAGTTCCGAGGTGGCCCCAGCAGGAGATTCTGCGTCTGAGCTCTATTGAGATAATCCAAAAGAGCCACTTCACGAGCATAAGAGTTGAGACCGGACGCGTCACAGGATCTGAAACCAGGCTCCTGGCGATATGATGTCACTCTGTATAGCTTGATAAAAACAGCGAATCCCAGCACATCCGGCGAGGGGGAGCTATATGACACAAAGAGAGCAGATCATCGTGATGAGTTATCAAGGCCAGCCTGCTTCTACAGAGTAAGTCAAGGCCCAGCTGGAGCCTGATAGGTGAGAACCCCTGTCTCAGAAACCAAACACAAAAAACAAAACAAAACAAAACAAAAACAAAAAAAAAACACATGAGAAGTGCTGTGAAATAAAAAGACGTCCAGGCGAGTTGATACAGGGAAACTCCCAATTGTATAAAGAGGTACGTACGTTATGTGAGGGCATAGCTGGAAGAGGAAAGGCATGCACAGGCTATATCACCAACCTATGAACCTACATATGAAAGTGCATCGCGAGCATGAAGATTATATGTGTAGCGCTGTAGCAGCGAAGGCTTCTGTCATACCTTACCTGCATGACATAATGCAATCGCACTTGACTGAGTTCAGGGCGAGCACACACACAGGGCGACCAGTATGGTGAAGAGCACAAGCACGTACCGCTATAGAGAACCGCGGCGCAATAATGATACCGTAACATAGCATAAGGACAGGAGGCCCGGAAAAGTAAGGCGAATATCTACTGGGTTTCAAGGCCAGCCTGGTCTACAGAGCCGAAGCTCCAGGTGCAGAGGACAGCTGGTACTGACAAGGGAGGACCCTGTCCTCTCACAAAAACAAACAAAACGAACNCTTTACTTCCCTTGCCTTGCCATCTGCCTCACCTGTACTTGCGAGACAGAGGTAGGAGGACCTGAAGTTTGAAGCCAGCCTAGGATATTATCTAGCAAAAACTCTATTTCTTTTTTTTTATTTTACTTTATTTATTTTTGTATGTGTATGAATGTACTGTCTGCATGTAGGTTTGTGCACCCGTGTCATGCAATGCCGCGGAGGTCAGAAGAGGGTCTCGGATTCCTCTGGAACTGGAATTCTCCTGGAATTGGAGTTACAGAAGGTTCTCAGCCGCCATGTGGGTGCTGGGGATCGAACCCGGGTCCTCTGCAAGAGCAGTCGGTGCTCTTAACCTCTAGGCTATCTCTCCAGCCCCCCCCTTTTTTTTTTTAACGTATATGAGTGTACTGTCTGCATGTAGGTAGGTGCACCTGTGTCGTCCAATGCTGCAGAGGTCAGAAGAGGGTGTCAGATTCCCCTGGAACTGGAGTTAAAGATGGGGTTCTTAGCCGCCATGTGGGTGCCCTTTACTCAGGGCAGGTTCTTAAGCCTTGCTGCATTTCCAGTCTCTTTCTGCTTCCGATGCCTGTTTGAAGATGTGGAAGGAGGCGCCAGAGCAGGAGGAGAACTGCTCCTTCCACCAGGCCTCTACAGACTCTAATTCCTCTGGAACCAAAAGCTCAAATGAACTCTTCCTTTTATAAGTTCCCTGGGTTGTGGTGTTTCTATCACAGAAACAGAAAATTGACTAATACTGCTTAAGGCCTTTCTCCCTTCTCACCCATAAACCTGGAGTTTTCAAGGAATTGTACCAGATTTATAGGGTTTCTAAACCCCTTGTATGACCTTAGTAGCTCCTGGTTTTACTTTACCAGATTATAATTCCATCCAAGGCTACTCACATACCTTATCAAAGAGAAGGGGAAATGATCTCTGGTCCTTCCTTGCCTCCGCCCATGCTGCTGCTCACCTTAAAGGGCCTTTTCTCCCTCAACCTTTTTTAAATGTTTATTTTTTATTTATTTATTTTTTTTTTGTACAAAGCAGTTGGGCTTAAATGTTTATTTTTATTAAATTTTTGTGCATTTTACATAAAACATCTTAATCATCTTTATATCCCCTGCCCCCCATAGCTCTCATCCTACCAGATTCCATGCATTCTGTTATATATGTTAAGGCCTATAGAGTCAAGTTAGTATACCCAGATGTCCCTTGGTGTGAATTCATCCACTGGGGTCTAGTCAGCTTATGTAGAGTCTCTTCATTAAAGAAAATCAAAATCAACTCTCTCACCCATCAGTAATCATTTGCCAATAGTTCTTTGGCTGAGTTTGGGGCCATTTCTCCACTTCTGTGCTGGGTTTTTGTCTGATTGAGTTTGCAGGGTTCTTGTAGATGTTGTCACCATTGCTTTAAGGTCATATGAACAAGGTCCTAGGAGTCTATAAGACTCTTGTTTCCTTACAGTTATGTACTTCCTCCTACAATCTTTCTGTCCCTTCTTCTGCAATATTCCCTGAGCCTGGGTGGGTAAGTTTAATATAGACCTATCTAGGGAATGACACTTTGCAGACTCATATTTTCTACATTTTGGCCATTTGTGGTCTTTTGTGTTCAAAGCTCTCTGTTGCATGAGAAAGCTTTGCTTTTGAGAGTTGAGAGATACATTAGTATTCACTCTACTCCTTGTTCCACCACTGTGTTCCATGAGCCTTAGGTGTAGAGCTTCCATTGTAGATGTCTACTTAGGGTTGACCATCTCACAGACACTTTTTCTCTGTGTGTCCAGTTGAGGAACTCTGTAATAGTAGTCCCCATCAGTTGCAAAAGAAGCTTCTTTGATGAATGGTGAGACGTATACTTATCTGTAAATGTAAGGATCCATATTTAGGACACAGTAAGAAATTATGTTTGTCTAGGGATGTGACAGACTTAAGATTTTCCCTAAGATCTATGACCTTTCCAGCCATTTGTATTTGGCTTTGTTTACAGTACCACAAATAAGTTCCCTCTCAGAAAAGGGCATTAGATGAGATCCTCTGGAACTGTAGTTACAGAATGTTGTGAGCTACCATGCAAATCCTAGACACCAAACCTGGGTCCTTTGGAAGAGCAGCCAGTGCTCTTGACTGCTGAGCCATCTCTCCAGCCCCTATTTTTGGTTTTGGTTTTGTTCTTTTGAGATGGTCTCATTCTGTATAGTTGAGGCTGGCCTAGAACTCAGTAGTCCTTTTGAGGCTTCCCAAGTACTGGTATGACAGGTCTACACCATTATACCTGACTTTATGATATATTCTCTCTCTCTCTCTCTCTCTCTGTCTCTCTCTCTCTCTTGCTCTCTCTGGTGTACACTATTATACCTGACTTTATGATAGAATCTCTGTCTCTCTGTCTCTGTCTCTCTGTCTCTCTGTCTCTCTCTCTCTCTCTCTCTCTCACTCTTCCTCCCTCTGTCTTCTCCCTCCCTCTCTCCCTCCCCTCCCTCTCCCCCTCTGTACTGAGGATTGAACCCAAGGTCTCAAACATACTAGGTAAGTGCTCTAGATTCAGAAATTTTTTTAAAGATTAATTTTATTTATTTATGTGTGTGTGTGTGTGTGTGTGTGTGTGTTTGATGGGTACTGTGGCTTGCATACTACATCTTAGCATGATGGAGGGGATCTCGGATCCACCCTTAGAACCAGGTTAAAGGTGGTTTGCAAGTCACTACCCATTTGTCACATGGGTACTGGGATCTACACTCCTGTCCTCAATGATTACATAGTAAACATCTCTCATGCTGTACACATATCTCTCTCAATCCCCACCCTCAAACACAGCTTTTTTTAGAACATTAGTGGGTGTTGTAGCTCAGAAATAGAATACTGTTCTGGTCATGCACAAGGCTTTCATCTGATCATCCAGCACATCGCAAAACCAACAATCTCCAGAAAACGCCCTAATACTTCCCCAAATAGGGAATGTGTTTCTTTTTTTTTTTTTTTTTTTTTTTTTTTTTTCTGTCCTTCTGGATAGGGTCCCTCCTGTTCGTAGCCCCACAGCTGTCTGGAACCACTGTTTGTACGACTATGCGCTGGCCTTGACCACTCATCAATTAAGATCCGCCTGTACTCTGACTCCCAAGTGCTATCGGATCACAGGCAATGCGCCACCACGCCCGGTCATAGGAATTGGTTTTCTTATGGGACTTGAGAGATGGCCTAGCGGTTTTAGAGCACCAACTGTCTTGAAGAGGACCTGGGTTCGATTCCCCAGACCCACATGGCGCAGAGAACCGTCTGAAACTACAGTTCCAAGGAATCTGAACACCTCTCTTCTGACCTCCACGGTCAATTGCACAACACCTACATGCGGACAGCTAAACATTCATACACATAAAATAAATAAAATAAATAAATTAAAAAAGAGGATTGCTTTCTTTAAAAATTGAGTAATAATGGGCAGTGAGCATAGTTTGCTCCAATCAAGTATATGTGCTCAAACAGCCTAAACTGTGAAGCCAGTGAGTGATCATCCTTTCATTACCTAGACTAGTGAAAGAGGAGCAAGTTGCTAGATTGATTACCAATTCCCATTTGATGGTTAGTTACGGGCCTCCCTCCCTGAGCTGACACAGCATTCTATACTTGGGTCATGGCATTTATCTCAATCTCCTTTTATTACAGTTAATTCTGTACACATTTTATCTTCTTTGATTTCTAGTGCTTGAGGACAGGGTCCACATCTTATCACTGTTTCTCCCAGCTCTTAACATTCTGTGGATGTTAAACATATTTGAAAGTGGATGTTGTAATAGATCACATTCTTCTGGTAAAATGATTGCTTCTGATGCTTAGCCGGGCCGTGGTGATGCATGCCTTTAAATTCCCATACACTTTGGGAGGCAGAGGCGAGCACAGATCTTTGTGAGATCAAAGGCCAGCCTGGTCTATAGAAATTGAGTTCCAGGCCAGCTGGGGCTAACCAGGTTAGCTGGGGCTACTTGTCTCAAAAACACACACAAAAAAGAAAAAGAAAAGAAAAGATTGTATGCTTTGAACATAATGAATATTACTGTCTATACACTTGATTCAGGGGCTTAGGACCAAATAGCTCTCTGAGAATTCCTAAAGGTAGCTCAGCATTATACTGCAATATATTAATTGACCATGACTGAGTGTTTGGGGGAGGAATGTATTCGCTAGTTTGGCTTTTCTTTTTAAATTTATTTTATTTTTTATGTAATATTAATGTTTTGGCCCTGTGTGTAAGTGGGCACTCATGTCCATGCAAAGCTTGTGGAAGGCCAGAAGAGGACATTGGGTTCCGCCTTGCAACTGGAGTTAAATGGAACAGTTGTTAGTTACTGTGTTGGTCCTGGGAATCCAACCTGGGTCCTCGTGGAAAGGCAGCCCAATTGCTCCTAACTACTGGACCCATCTCCTCCAGCTTCCTACTTTGCTTTCTATTGCTATGATAAAACCTCTGACCAAAAACCAACTTGGGAAAAAAGGGTTATTGTATCTTATAAATGACAGTGCCATAGTAAATAAATAAATAAATAAATAAAAGTCCATCATTGAAGAGTCAAGGAAGAAACTCAAAGCAGGAATCTAGAGGCAGGAACTGGCGCAGGGACCACAGAAGAGCACTGCTTTACTGGCTTGCTCCTCTGGCTTGCTCCANACCCTGTCTACACACACACACACAACCATAGAAAACCAAAACCAGATTTACTTTTCTATTCATGTGTATTGTTGGTGTGTATGTGCATGTGAGTATAGGTGCCCATGGAATCAGAAGAAGGCACTAGATTCCTTGGAGCTGGAGTTATAGGTGGCGTTGGGCACTGGGTACATACACTTGGGCATTGGAACCTAAACTCATTCATGTCTCCAACAAGAGAAGAATGTACTCTTAACCATTACTGAACCATCTCTCCAGGCCTGAATTACAGTATACTATTGTCATTATTCTATTTTTTGTTTGTTTTTTGTTTTGTTTTTTTTTGTCTTTTCAAGACAGGGTCTCCCTGTAGCCCCAGCTGTCCTATTTTATTCTTAAGTACTACTATTTTTTTTTTGTCTTTCTGAGATAGGGTCTTCCTGTAGCCCCAGCTGTCCTGGAACTCACTGTGTAGACCAGGCTGGCCTTGAACTCACAAAGATCCGCCTGCCTCTGACTCCCAAGTGCTAGGATCAAAGGCATGCGCCACCACGCCCGGCCATAGGAATTGGTTTCTTTGGGACTGGAGAGATAGCCTAGCGGTTAAGAGCACCAACTGCTCTTGCAGAGGACCTGGGTTCGATCCCCAGCACCCATATGGCGGCAGAGAACCGTCTTTAACTCCAGTTCCAGAGAATCTGACACCCTCTTCTGACCTCCACGGCATTGCACAACACCTACATGCGGACAGTACATTCATACACATAAAAATAAATAAAATAAATAAAATTAAAAAAAAAAGGAATTGCTTTCTTTAAAAATTGAGTAATAATGGGCAGTGAGCATAGTTTGCTCCAATCAAGTATATGTGCTCAAACAGCCTAAACTGTGAAGCCAGTGAGTGATCATCCTTTCATTACCTAGACTGTGAAAGAGAGCAAGTTGCTAGATGATTTACCATTCCCATTTGATGGTTAGTTACGGGCCTCCCTCCCTGAGCTGACACAGCATTCTATACTTGGGTCATGGCATTTATCTCAATCTCCTTTTATTACAGTTAATTCTGTACACATTTTATCTTCTTTGATTTCTAGTGCTTGAGGACAGGGTCCACATCTTATCACTGTTTCTCCCAGCTCTTAACATTCTGTGGATGTTAAACATATTTGAAAGTGGATGTTGTAATAGATCACATTCTTCTGGTAAAATGATTGCTGAGTGCTTAGCCGGGCGTGGTGATGCATGCCTTTAATCCCAACACTTGGGAGGCAGAGGCACACAGATCTTTGTGAGATCAAGGCCAGCCTGGTCTATAGAATTGAGTTCCAGGCCAGCTGGGGCTACAGGTAGCTGGGGCTACTTGTCTCAAAAACACACACAAAAAAGAAAAGAAAAGAAAAGATTGTATGCTTTGAACATAATGAATATTACCGTCTATACACTTGATTCAGGGGCTTAGGACCAAATAGCTCTCTGAGAATTCCTAAAGGTAGCTCAGCATTATACTGCAATATATTAATTGACCATGACTGAGTGTTTGGGGGAGGAATGTATTCTAGTTTGCTTTCTTTTTTAAAATTTATTTTATTTTTTATGTATATTAATGTTTTGCCTGTGTGTAAGTGCACTCATGTCATGCAAAGCTTGTGGAGGCCAGAAGAGGACATTGGTTCCCTTGAAACTGGAGTTAATGGACAGTTGTTAGTTACTGTGTTGGTCCTGGGAATCCAACCTGGGTCCTCTGGAAGAGCAGCCAGTGCTCCTAACTACTGACCCATCTCTCCAGCTCCTACTTTGCTTTCTATTGCTATGATAAAACCCTGACCAAAACCAACTTGGGAAAAAAGGGTTATTGTATCTTATAAATGACAGTCCAATAGATAAATAAATAAATAAATAAATAAAAGTCCATCATTGAAGAAAGTCAAGGGAAGAACTCAAAGCAGGAATCTAGAGGCAGGAACTGGCGCAGGGACCACAGAAGAGCACTGCTTACTGGCTTGCTCCTCTGGCTTGCTCAGCCACTTTTCCTATACAGCCCAGGCCCACTGCCCCGGGATGGCACTCAGAGTAGACTGGGCCCTCCCACACCAAGCAGCAATCAAGAAAATGCTCCACAGACAGTCCACAGGCTATTCTGATGGAAGTTGTTCCTCAATTGGGGTTCTAACTTCCAGGTGACTCTAGTTTGTGTCAAGTCAACAAAAACTAACCAGCAAGGCAGGGTGGGAGTAACAAACAAAATTGGCTGTTAAAGAAGTCATGGAAGTATGTCATGTGCTTCCAAAGTTTCCATTAAAATAATGTAATGGCCAGGCATGGTGGAACATGTCTTTAATCCCAGCACTTGGGAGGCAGGGGCAGGTGGATCTTTGTGAGATCAAAGCCAAACTGGTCTACATAATGAATTCCATATCAGCTGGGGCTACTGGAAGACCCTGTCTCAAAAAATAAAATAAAATAAAAATAAATAATACAATAGTGATTTAACAATTTAACTCTTTCCTTTTAAAAATTCTATTTTTATTTTATGGATATTAATGTTTTGCCTATATGTATTTAAGTCCACTCATGTGTACAGTCCCCATGGAGGTCAGAAGGAATTAGATCTCCTGGAACTGGATTTAGAGACTGTTGTTTGCTGCCCTGTGGGTTCTGAGAACTGAATTTGGGTCCTCTGCAAAAGCAGGCAGTGATCTTAACCCCTTAGCATCTCTCTTGCCCCAAGAAGTTAACTCCTTCCTGCATCGTTTTATGTCGTTAGCTAGAAGACCACTTCCTCAAGGGACAAGTGTGCCTGGTTCTCTGTGTCCTCTACGTTGCTCATTGCAGTAACTCCCATGTTGACATTCCTCCAACAGTGGTCGAGTCTGATTACCACATTTTCCGTTTTAGGTACAGATATGCAAGGCAAGTCATGGGTGTGAGAACAGCTGTGCTGTGTATGTCTTAAGATGCTGGTGAAACCCTGGGCTTCAGAAGGAACAGGCAGAGAGAAAAAGGCGTGTCTACCAGGTCTCTAGAGGGTGTTTTCCTGTGTTCTTTTGCTTTCCATTTCTTTCTAATATGGAAATTATGGGAAATTACACTCCAGTGATTTCTTCTCCCCAGTCACTGTTTAGTCCACTCATTTTCTGTGGCTCTCTCAGAGTACACTGTCTATAGCAGACAGTAAAATGGTTTACCCCCTCTCCTAAGAATTTCTTCCCCAGAGATTAAGATCTCTGAAGGTCTTTCACAGAAATTACTGAACCAATTCAAGCTGAGAAGGGATAGAAAATGTTGTCTGTACTTGGCTTTTTAGATGGTGAACACATTGTAAGTTTAGCTTTTTTTTTTTTTTTTTTTTTTTTTTTTTTTTT
>VZQC01002915.1:173606-184153 GCA_009823505.1 Rhizomys pruinosus
TTTTTTTTTTTTTTTTTGTCTTTTTTTGAGACAGGGTCTCCCTTTAGTCCCAGCTGGCCTGGAGCTCACTGTTTAGACCAGGCTGGCCTTGAACTCACAGAGATCCACCTGCCTCTGCCTCTGCCTCCTGAGTGCTGGGATTAAGGTGTGTGCCACCATGCCCGGTGATTTTAGCTGGCTTTTTTTTATGTGTATGAGTGTACTGACTGCATGTAGGTTGGTGCACCAGTGCCATGCAGTGCCTCAGAGGTCAGAAGAGGGTGTCGGATTCCCCTGGAACTGGAGTTAAAGATGGTTCTCAGCTGCCATGTGGGTGCTGGAGATTGAACCCAGGTCCTTTGCATGAGCAGTCGGCACTCTTAACCGCTAGGCCATCTCTCCAACCCTTAGCTGGCTTTTTGAGCTTTACTTTTCATATTTACTAGAGAAGGCATGGTAAGTTTAATACTTCAAATTTAGAATATGAGACTTCAAGATTTGGAGACTATGCTTTACCAGAGAAAAGTCATTTAAATGCCTTACTTACTCCAGCTTCCTTGTTATCTTTAGGTTTCTGGTCAGTTTGTTTTTAATGGTAGTCACTGTTGATGTGGGGTTAGATTCAGAACTTTCTTTGACTTCATTGAGAACTATAACTGAAGATGGAACCCTTGAAGGTCCTGGTATCCTTCATCCTTGCAAAGGGCTATTGAAACTGACTTGTCTCTGCCACCAGTGGTTCTACAGTTAGATAACTGTATCTTTGAAGCGATGCTTGTGTTCTGCCTGTTGGAATCTGCCAGTCCCGTTGAGAAGCTAACAGGCCCATTTTAATCTATTTTATCTGAAGTAGTAGTAACTCTGTGTCCCAGACAGTAGAATGAGTTTCAGAGGGCCAGGTTGGGAGGCTATGCCAAAGCAACATGTTATGTCTTCATTTCTAGACCTTAGCATAGTATGAGACTTTTTCTTCCATCTACCAGCAATTATGAATTAAGTGCACTGCACAAATTGGGCACCCAGGGAGGATTTAACATGGAACCTCAGAGGATCATGATCAATAAGAGACATCCTAAACAGCATGGCAGTACACTGACTTAAGTACCTCAGTAGACTCCCATACTAGTCACAAAGAAGAAAGGTGTGTTAATTCTACCAGCAGAAGATTTCAACTTCCTTGACATTAGTTGGCCTAACCCTGGTAGTCAGAACCTCAAACCTGGAAGAATGGTTCTGATTTTTACAGAACTGTAAAAATGCAGGATGAGCATGAAGAATCATTGAAAGTAGTAAGGGGTAGGAATTGGCACATTTCAGTTGGTAGCATCATTTGGAGAAGTGCTTTCTTTTTCATCAAGAGATCCCAAAAGGTTAGCTACTCTTCTTTTGTGTGGGACGGAGGGTCAAACCCATCTAGGTCCTTGAAAATGCATACACTATACCACCGAGCAGTCTGCATCCCTAGAATCATTTAACTTTCTTCCAATCTTTGTTTACTTTTTATGTGTATGAGTGTTTTGCCTGCATGTATGTAAGGGCACCATGTGCGTGTAGTACCTACAGAGAGCAGAAGAGGGTGTCAGATCCCCTGGAACTGGAGTTTTGAACAGTTGTTGGCTGCCATGTGGATGCTGGGAACTGAACCTGGGTCCTCTACAACAGCATCAAGTGCTCTTAACTGATGAGCCATCTCTCTAGCCCAACTCTCTTCCATTCTTATTCCCTCTGTATCTGCATGTTTATACTGGAGCTGCAGATCAGGTCTTTTATGGCTGAAGAACCTCTGATTTGGGCTCATGAGGAGTCATACCTTCCAGATGTTCCAGCATTGTGTCTAAGCATGTTTGGCATCCTCAGCACTACCAGAGAGTGTTCCCTTTTCATCTGTAAATGCACTGGGTCACAGAAGACATGAGTACTGCCATTCCTATACTGGTTGAGACATTTGTATCACCTCTAAAAGATGTCTCAGACAGATAATTTGCATTTTTTTTTCTTTTTTGGTCTTTTTGAGACAGGGTCTCCCTGTAGCCCTAGCTCTCCTGGACCTCCCTCTATAGACCAGGCTGGCCTTGAACTCACAGAGATCTGCCTGCCTCTGCCTCCCAAGTGCTAGGATTAAAGGCGTGCGCGACCACGCCCAGCGATAATTTGCATTTTTAAGACAGTCTTACTATAACTCAGGCTGTCCTCATACTTGGGATCCTTCTGCCTCAGCCTCCTAAGTGTTGGGATTATAAATGTTTACTACCACACCCAGTTTCTTCTTTCTTTCTTTCTTTCTTTCTTTCTTTCTTTCTTTCTTTCTTTCTTTCTTTCTTTCTTATTTATTTATTTTTATGTGTATGAATGTACTGTCTGCATGTAGGTCTGTGCATCTGTGTGGTGCAGTGCCACGGCGATCAGAAGAGGGTGTCGGATTCCCCTAGAACTGGAGTTCCCCTGGAATTGGAGTTACAGACAGTTCTCAGCCGCCATGTGGGTGCTGGGGATTGAACCCAGGTCCTCTGCAAGAGCAGTCAGCGCTCTTAACCGCTAGGCCACCTCTCCAGCCCCCTACACCCAGTTTCAAATAGGTAACTTTTTAAATTTTATTTTGTTTTTGTGTTTTTGAGACAGGGTCTCACTACTTAGCACTGGCTGGCCTGGAACTCGCTACCTAGACTAGGCTGACCTCAAACTCAGAGATTCAACTGCCTCTGCCTTCTGAGTGCTGGGATTAAAGGTTTATCCTGCTACATCTATCTAAAATGGGCTACTTCTATTAGCAGAAAGCAGTTAAGGGAGTAAACTGGATGCTTAGTTGTAGATACAAGTACTCTGAAGGAAGGATTTAACAGCTTCTTAGAAGGGAAAGCTGAAGGCTACAGAAATCTAGGAACAAGTGTGGACGGGGAGACAGGCACATGGGAACCTAATAGAGCAGAGAAGATTATTTGTAGAGGAATTGGCATTTTAGCTATTCTGAAGGCTTTCAAGAGAAAAATTTGGGGGTTTGTTGTTTTATTTTTTTTTTGGAAAAAGGGTCTTCCTGGAACTTGTTATGTAGATCAGACTGGCCTCAAACTTACAGAGATTCACCTGCCTCTACCTCCCTAGTGCTAGGGTTAAAGATATGCACCACCATGCCTAGTTTAGAGAAAAAATTAAAATACAGAACTATAAACATCAGCTTTCACTCATTAAAGTATGGCCATAAATTTATACTTCTTAATCCTGGGGAACCTCAACTCCTACCCCATATTTTACAAAATGCTTAAGATTTCAGGTATATCTTAAGATTTCAGGCCAGGGGCTGGAGAGATGGCCTTGCGGTTAAGAGCGCCAACTGCTCTTGCAGAGGACCTGGGTTCGATCCCCAGCATCCACATGGCAGCTGAGAACCGTCTTTAACTCCAGTTCCAGGGGAATCCGACACCCTCTTCTGAGCTCCAAGGCATTGCACAACAAGGGTGTACAAACCTATGTGCAGACAGTACATTCATACACATAAAATAAATAAAATAAAAAAAATGGGAATTTAAAAGAAAAAAGAAAAGATTTCAGGCCGGGCATTATGGCCCATGCCTTTAATCCTAGCACTTGGGAGGCAGAGGCAGGTGGATCTTTGTGAGTTCAAGGCCAGCCTGGTCTACAGAGTGAGTTCCAGGACAGCCAGAGCTACAGGAGACCCTGTCTCAAAAAGACAAAACAAAACAAAACAAAGAAACAAAAAACCCCTCAAACAAACAACAACAAAAGATTTCAGGTATATCTTAAGGTTTCAGGTATATCTTAAGATTTCATAAGGCTTCAAGTATATCTTAAGGTTTCAGGTATATCTTAAGGTTTCAGGTATATCTTTTGTCCACATGTTTTCTCTCTTGTTTTCTATCAAGTTATTCTCTTGGTATCTTGGGGTTGTCTTAAATCTTTATTGTAGATAAAACTTCCTGGTTGTGATTATTTCTAGGTCAGATTATCATTGGCTTGGCAAAAACAAAGAGATCAAATAGCACTTTTTGTTTAAACTCCATTAAACACTTCTGAATAGTTTCGCTAGTATCATTATGACAAATGGTTGATGAGTTAACAAAATACTCAATAATACTGATAATTTCTGTTTGCACATTGTCTGGTGTCAGTCCCATCATTTTGAATTATCTATATGACTCCCATGTCAGTCTTCCTATCCCTCTAACATCCTTAGGGTAAGGCAGTACTTTAACTCTTAGTGTTCTCTCAGGTATTTCCCTAGATTTCTCCTGGCATCCTCCAGATCAGACCATGAACCACCTCCTGGTCTTGAACAGAACCCTTTGTACTCTGACCATATCTTTAGTGCTTTAGGTGTCTGAGTTCAGTTTCGATTCTTAGCTGCATGTTTTCCACACCCATACTTGGCAGCCTCCAACTCTCTCAGCTTGCTTGCTTAGCCACTCAGTTACGTTTTCCCTGCCTTTTATTCAGGAGAGGTCCTGACTGACTTGCAAGGTTACCATGAGCTGCTGTTCACTCATCATATATGCTCAGGTACACCCATGGAGCCATGTGCCCATGTGTTCTGCAAGGAACAGTTTGGGTTTGTTTATGCCAGTTCACAAATAATTGTCGAATTTAATTAAATAATTTGGGTGTGGTGGTACATGCCTTTAATCCCAGCACTCAGGAGGCAGAGACAGGTGAGTCTCTATGTAGGCCAGCTTGGTCTACATATTGAGTTTGAGGCCAGCATGGACTATAGGGAGACCCTGTTTCAAGGAGGTGTGGGGATAGAGAGAAATCTTTAATTAAATGTATAGGGGCAAGCCAATAGTAAGATGAGAGATCATCATGTAAAAATTAAAGTGAATGTTATAGAAGGAGAAGATACTTTAAAAGGAAGTTGACTTAGGTTTGGGCAGGACAATGGGAGGTGGGGGGATCTTAAGAGAATCTATACTTACTACTTCATAGGTGTTGCACTTTTTTGGGGGGGCAGGGAGTAGTTCTTAATTTTACAATATCATATATGTTTGCAATCATATACTTGGATCATGTTTACCCCTAATTATCCTCTCTTATTCCCTCCCACTCCCACTGAACCTCTTCTTCCCAACAAGCCACCCAAAACAATACAGGGAGTATTTTTTAGCTTTTTGAGACAGGGTCTTACTCTGTACCCATGCTGGTCTGGAACTCACAGTCTTTTTTTAATAAAAGGAAGAATTTATTTGAGCTTATGATTGATGGTTCCAGAGAATTAGAGTCCAGTGTGGCGGGGAGGCATGGTGGCTGGGGCTGGAGCAGAAAGCCAAAGTTCACATCTTGTAATGAGCACAGAAGAGGAGAGCTCACACTCTTCTTGCCTCCTGCTCTGAGTGCTGGGGTTACAGGCTTATGTCACTTTACATGTTCTCCTTTAGAGAAATGAAATTATAGTTGATGCTTCTGGTTTAAAACTCCTTTGAAATTTATTTATTTTCATTTTTTATGTGTATGAGTGTATTGCCTGTGTGTGTGTAAGTGCACCCGTGTTGTGCCATGCCCTTGGAGGTCAGAAGGTGTTAGATTCTCCTGGAACTGGAGTTATGGACAGTTGTTAGCCGCCATGTGGGTGCTGAGAATCAAACCCAGGTCCTCTGCAAGAGCAGTCAGTGCTCTTAACCGCTGAGCTGTCTATCCAGACCCCAGAACTCCTTTATAAAGCTGGGCATGGTGGTGCACGCCTTTAATCCTAGCACTCTGAAGAAAGAGGCAGGCAGATCTTTGTGAGTTCAAGGCCAGCCTGGTCTACAGAGCAAATTCCAGGACAGCTGGAGCTACAGGGAGACCCTGTCTTGAAAAGACCAAAAAAAAATTTTTTTTTATTCTTATTTTATGTGTATGAGTATATGGCCTGCATGTGTGTAAGTGTACCCATTTTGTACAATGCCTACAGAGGTCAGAAGAGAGTATTGAATCCCCTGGAACTGGAGTTATGAATGGTTGTTAGCAGCCATGTAGGTGCTAGGAACTGAACCCAGGTCCTCTGCAAGAGCATCTAGTACTCTTAACTGTTGGGTTATCTCTCCAGCCTGGCTTAGAACTTTTAATGATCTGCATGGGAGATCATCTTGGCCCTAACAGATGGTTGTCAGGGTTTGTTTATAGCAGATGTTGGTAAGTTTGGACTTTGTGGTGGGAAGTCATTAAAAATCATCATAACCCCATCTGGACTTGTTAGCTTTACATGTTGTCTATCAGCTGTTGAAGGTGAGGAGATTGATGTTCTTGATCTCCTCCCTCCATTTTCTTCCTAATTATTGCTACTTGTCATTTTCTACATCATTGAGACACGGAGCATTAACGCCTTCTTGTCACCCTTCAATTTTAGCCTTCCCAGTAAGTAGCTTCAGCACTCTCAGCTGGCTTTTCCTTTATGCCATAGTCTTTCCAGTTACTTCTTGGTTGTCACAAGTTTTCTAGGATCCTCAAGAAGGATTCAAGGACCCATCCACTGGAGAGAAAATAGTGCTCTTTTTTCTGCTGGCATCAAATATTTATGGTTTGTTGTTGTTGTCTGAGACAAGGTCTGTAGCCTAGACTGACCTCAAACTCCCTATCTAGGG
This sequence comes from Rhizomys pruinosus, assembly GCA_009823505.1. NCBI lineage: Eukaryota > Metazoa > Chordata > Mammalia > Rodentia > Spalacidae > Rhizomys > Rhizomys pruinosus. Next base: position 180,155 of record VZQC01002915.1, read on the forward strand.
AAGGGTGACCTTGAACTTCTGATCTACCTGCTTCATCTCCCAAATACTGGGATCAGTATGTGCCACCACACCTGGTTTATGCGGTGCTGAGGATGGGACCAGCACCTTATGTGTGCTAGGCAAGCACTGTACCAATTAAGTTGTATTCCCAACTTTCTCATTCTTTTTGTTTCATTTGATTTTCTCCTTTTCTTTCCTTTTGTTTGTATTACTTTTAGCAATTTCTCTGGTGTTACTTCTTCTAGTTTCCCTTCAATGCTTTAATCTTTTTTCCTTCAGCTTTGTCACGGAGCTCTGCCACAGTGTACTTTCTTGCCTTGTCTCCCTACCCCTGCTATGATCTCTTATGTGTCTATTTTGAATTCTTGGTTTGTACAGACAACTGTTTCTCTCATCTCACTCTCTCAACTAGCTGGGATTACAAGTGTGTACCACCATGCCCAGAAAAATACATTTAAAATTTTAATTTCGTTTGCAATACTGGAGATCAAATCTAGGGACCTATACACACTAAGCAAGTGTTGTAACATGAAGCTTTATCTCAGCCTTGCCATTTCTTTTGTTTTGTTTTGTTTGGGGTTTGGATTTGGGTTTTGGTTTGGGTTTGAGTTTTGAGACAGGTCTCACTATGTAGCCCTAGCTGGCCTGGAATTTACTATGTAGAACAGAACAGGCTAACCCCAAACTCATAGAAGATCCACCTGGCTCTGCCTCCTAAATGCTGGATCAATGGCCATACCTGGCCATTTCTCTCTCTCTCTCTCTCTCTCTGTCTCTCTCTCTCTCTCTGTCTCTCTCTCTCATTCAAAATGTTTTACTATAATTTCAACTGTTCTAAAACAGCATTTTTCCATTATGTAGTCTCTTTGTCCACCACTTGGTTTTTCTGTTTCCTATTTTTCTTTGTTGTATCTTTGGATCTTATGTAGATTCCTCTTTATATTCATCTTTTTTTTTTTTTTTTGGGTATTTTTGAGACAGGGTCTCCCTTTAGTCCCAGCTATCCTGGAGCTCGCTCTGTAGACCAGCCTGGCCTTGAACTCACAGAGATCCGCCTGCCTCTGCCTCCCAAGTGCTAGGATTAAAGACAGTACCACCACGCCTGGCTTTTATATTCATCTTTAAATAGGTTCATTTTTCAAGTACCAGCTATTTTCAGAAATTTTGTTTGGAGAGGTGCCAAGACTGTTCCAGGCTGATTGAAGTTGTTTCTATGATAGAGTTCTGGATGAATCCATGTGCCCATGATTTCTAGCTAGCTAATAAAAATGGGTATCTGTGGCCATTTCCACAACTCAAAGATTTTCTTCTCTACTGCCCCAAAGACCGCATCTGCAAGGCAGCCACAGCGGGCTCCTGTGTTTTACCATGTAGCCCCAACTTTAGGTCCAAGAAAATGTATGCCCTCCACACTGAAGAATTTCTGTGTGCTTTGCCTCTAGGAAGTATATTTCTTCAGGCCTTTCTGAGGTCACCAGCTTCCACATCCTTCCAACCTCATCTTTTCTCCCTTTCTTTCCAGGAAGCAAAGGGAACCTTGTCTGAGCTTCCTACTTTTGACAGCTTTTCCCCTATTTAGGGTCTGAAATTTTTGATTCCCTCTATTTTTGTTGAAAATGGGTTTACAGTTATCTCCTTTTTACATTTAGAATACATTTGAATAACTTTGAAAATGCTGCCTATAGCCGGGCGTGGTGGTGCACGCCTTTAATCCTAGCACTTGGATGGCAGAGGCAGGCGGATCTTTGTGAGTTCAAGGCCAGCCTGGTCTACAGAGTGAGTTCAGGACAGCTGGGGATACAGGGAGACCCTGTCTCGAAAACACCAAAAAAAAAGAAAAAGAAAATGCTGCCTTTATGATGCAGTGTTCAATTAGACATTTTTTTTTTTGAGATAGGGTTTCCCTATAGCCCCAGCTGGCCTGGAACTCTCTCTGTAGACCAGGCTGGCCTTGAACTCACAGAGATCCACCTGCTTGTGCCTCCTGAGTGCTAGGATTAAAGGGGTGCGCCGCCACACACAGCTTAAAGACAGTTCTTAGCCACCCCATGTGGGTGCTGGGAATCGAACCAGGATCTTCTGCAAGAGTAATAAGTGCTCTTAACCACTGAGCCATCTCTCCAGCCCCTCAAATTAAACATTTTTAACTATTTTTTCTATATTCTGATCCCCACAATATCATATATTAGACCTTCTCCATAAAGCCTCCACTACAATACTGTTATCCATCTTCTAAACCTCTAAAGCCACAAGAAATTTTCTACTCAGATGTGGGAAATGCCTGTTCTGCACTGGCTTTTGTTTTAGACCCTGGGTATGAGCTATGGAAGAATTCACATAAGAGCTTTGTTATACCAGAAGTGAGTCTTAACATGATCCATATGCACTAGAAGTAATGGATGAATATAGTGGCAGATTCAGAATATAGATCAACCAATCTACATTTAGCACTCAGTTCTAGTGCTGATATACCTGGCATTTCAATAGTTTCATTGATTTTTTTTTTCCTCATGTATAAAATGAATAAATATTACTGTCCTGTTTCATTTATGTTGCTATGATAAAATACCCTGACAAAAAGCAACTCAGGAGAGGAAGGGGTTTATTTGGCTTATAATTCCAGGTCACAGTCCATCATATGGGGAAGTCACAGTGGCAGGAGCCCAAGCAGCAGTCACATCACAGTCCGAAGTGAAGAGTACACAGAAAAGAACACACCCATGTTGCCTGCTTGCTTTCTTGTGTCTTAGATAGTTCAGGACCCCCTGCCTAGGGAATGGTGCCTTCCACAATAGGCCGGGTTCTCCTTCAGTGAAGAATAAAGACAGTCTCCTCGGACATGGCCACAGACTAATCTGATAAAGGCAAGTCAGTCAGTTGAGACTCTTTTCTCAGGAGATCCCAAGTTGTGGCAAGGTGATATTACAAACTAACCATCACAATTACTCAGATGAATGTTCTAAAACTAAAATAAGCTTCACGAAGTGCTTGGCACATGGTAGATACTCAGCAAAAGAATTGTTTTAGACCAGTGAGGAAGAGGTGGTTAAGCAAATCAAATAAAACAGAAAGAATACTGGTATAGAGGCCTATTTCTTTCTTTTAAAAGTTTAAAGTTTACCATTTTTTTATGGTCAGGAGCATTAAGTTGATTGAATTCATATGTAGTCATCACCACCGTCCATCTCCAGAGATCTTCATTCTGGGAAACTAAATCTCTGGACACATTAAACCATAGTACTCACCCACCCAACCTCCCACAACCACCATTCTGCTTTCTGTTTCTGTGTATTTGACCTTAGGTACTTCATAGTGAAATCCTACAGGATGTTTGTGTGGACAACTTACTTTACTTAGCACAGTATACTCAAAGGTTATTCATGTTATATGGATATATTACCAGTATCAAAATTTCCTTCCATTTCAAGGTTGAATATTTTTTTGTTTTGTTTGTAAAATTGAATTGTAGTCTATTTTATAGCTATACCACATTTTGTTTATTCATTCAGTGGACATTTGCGTTGTTACCACCTTTTGTCTATTGTGACCATTGCTGATATGAGCATGGATATATAAATATCTCTTTGAGTCAGTTCTTCCATGCAGTCCTTTCGGTTGTTGTTGTTGTTTCCAATATGCATCACTCCCAACTGCTTTGGACAAAAGCTTAGGGGGCCATACATAAGGAATACTGAAACAGTGAACTTCTGCTCAGAACAGTCAACTTCCTCATGGAGAATATTGAGAAAGACTGAGAAAGAGATGAAAAGCATGTTTGGCAGAATTCATGAGCTCTGGTGGCGTGGGGGAATGGGGGTTGAACACGGGTCTAGATTTGTTAAAAAAATAAAAAGAAAAAAAATAAATTAAAAAAAAGAAAAAAAAATCTCTCTGAGTCTCTGCTTTCAGTCTTTGGGTATATACCCAGAAGTGGAATTGTTGGTTTTGTTTTTTTGTTTGTTTCTTTGGTTGTGGGTTGTTGTTTTTTTTTTTTTTTTT
>VZQC01002915.1:202615-225115 GCA_009823505.1 Rhizomys pruinosus
GAGAGAGAAGGGAAGAAGGGAGAAGAGAAAGGAAAAGGAAAAGGGAAGGGAAGGGAAGCCTGTAAGTTAGATCTCAGGCTCATTGGGCACCAAGAAGTGGTTAGATCATGTGGTCCCAGGGGAGCTGCTTTTATAACTAGATGGAACTATTTAGAATTTCAGTGAACACAAAGAGTCACACTCCATGCTCAAGTGAGACATGTGCTCTCAGAGCAACAGCTCAAGGATGTGTACGCTGGGCATAGCTCCCCTTTTCTTCCATTGCTTTCACAAGTTTCTTTCCCAGCAACAGCTTGTATCTTGGAATGAAGAGAGATCTGGAGGACATTGCTTTGCATTCATCATTGCAATGGGGGGTGAGAGACATGCACTCCCTTCCTTGGTTTGAGACCATGAATTCCTTTGCTTTCCTACTTGGGGCCTACATATCTGAGAGTTCTTTCTCCTACTGTATCAGTAGGACTTAACTGGGTGCTTTCTAAAGGTAAAAAAGGGTTGCTGTTCATATTTAATCTGTGAAATATGTGAATCCCTCAGGACTTGTATCCTGGTGGGGTATGGGCTTACTTATTTAATCATGGAGCTGAGCTCACTATGGTAGCCCTTTGGGTTGGTCACCACCATGGCTAGTGACCTGACCAGGAGGGAGGCAACTAGGTGATCTTGTCTCCATCTTGGTTTATGACATCATCAGTATGCGGACAGCCACATGGCTTAGTTGCCATCTTGGACAGTAATATATTCAGAATGGCCATGAGCCATCTGACCTTGCCACCATCTTTTTTTTTTTTTTTTTTGGTCTTTTCAAGACAGGGTCTCCCTGTGTTCCAGCTGTCCTGGAACTCACTCTGTAGACCAGGCTGGCTTTGAACTCACAAAGATCTGCCTGTCTCTGCCTCCCGAGTGCTAGGATTAAAGAGGGTGTCAGCTTCCCCTGGAACTGGTGTTAAAGACCGTTCTTAGCCACCATGTGGGTGCTGGGTATCGAACCCTGGTCCCTGCAAGAGCAGTTGGTGCTCTTAACTGCTGAGCCATCTCTCCAGCCCCTATTTTGAATTCTTATATTGTTTTTGCATACTATATTTGTCAGTTAAAAAGGAATAGCTTACTCGGGTGGGAGACTTAAGATGCTTCCTCCACTGGTCTTAATTTCTGCCCTTTCTGCACTGTGATTCCAACCCTGTTTTTCTCTGAGACCAACTGTTTCCCTTTCTGATACTCAGTTACACTATGCCCTGGGAACTTCTGCTTTACGCTTTCTAATTACAATGTCATAGACAGGCTAAAGGGAAATAATATTCTGACATCATCTCTTTCCAAGTTCTTTATTTTTATTTTATTTTTTGTACGTGTGTATGAATGTACTGTCTGCATGTAGGTTTGTGCACCTGTGTCGTGCAGTGCCGCGGAGGTCAGAAGAGGGTCTCGGATTCCCCTGGAACTGGAGTTCTCCTGGAATTGGAGTTACAGACGGTTTTTAGCTGCAATGTGGGTGCTGGGGATCGAACCCAGGTCCTCTGCAAGAGCAGTCAGTGCTCTTAAACGCTAGGCCATCTCTCCAGCCCCCCAAGTTCTTTCAGGTACCATTATTTCCTGTGTTCCATCATAAAAGGTTTTAAATTGTTTTTATTTATTTATTTATTTATTTATTTATTTATTTTGTATTTTTGAGACAAGGTCTCCCTGTACTCCCATCTGTCTTGGAACTCACTATGTAGACCAGGCTGCCCTTGAACTCACAGAAATCTGCCTGCCTCTGCCTCCCAAGTGCTGGGATTAAAGGCTAAAGGTTTTTAATTGTTTTTATTTATTTGTTTATTTATTTATTTTTCTATTTTTTGAGACAAGGTCTCCTGTAGTTCCATCTGTCTTGGAACTCGCTATGTAGACCAGGCTGGTGTTGAACTCACGAAATCTGCCTGCCTCTGCCTCCCAAGTGCTGGGATTAAAGGCTAAAGGTTATTTATTTATTTATTTATTTATTTATTTATTTTTGAGGCAAGGTCTCCCTGTACTCCCATCTGTCTTGGAACTCGCTATGTAGACCAGGCTACCCTTGAACTCACAGAAATCTGCCTGCCTCTGCCTCCCAGGTGCTGGGATTAAAGGCATGTGCCACCATGCCTGGCTACATGTTATTATTTTGACTAAATTTTAGAGGCACATTTTATTCTGATCAGAATTTTAGCCAAGGTATAGAGATTTTGTTTGGTTTTTCTGAACTACTTTGTCATAACATTTTATCTAACCACAGTATTTATTGTATAGGACTGTTGTGAATATGTAGACTTATGTTTATTACTAAGGAACACTTATCGAAAAAACATACAGACCCACATCAGAAAGATCATCCAACATGATCAAGTTGGATTCATACCAGAGATGCAGGGATGGTTCAAACTATGTAAATCAATAAATAGCATAAGACACATAAATGGACTGAAAGACAAAAATCACAGTCATCTCAACTGATGCAGAAAAAGCCTCCCTTCATGTTTAAAGTTCTAGAGGGAAATGGACTGAAGAGAACATTCCTAAATATAATCAAAGCCATACACAAGAAACCCACAGCCAATGTCATCCTAAATGGGGAAAAAATTAGAAGCATTTTCCTTAAAGGTGGGAACACAGCAAGGCTGCCCCATCGCTACTCCTCTTCAATATAGCATTTGAAACACTTGCTACGGCAATAAGGCAAGAAAGGGAAATTAAAGTACTAATTGGAAAAGAGGAAGTCATACTATCCCTTTTTGAAGATGATATGATCGTTTACCCAAGGGATGCTAAAAAGTCCACCAGAAAACTCCTAGAAACAAGAGTTTCAGTAAAGTGGCAGGATACAAAATTAACCTAGAAAAATCAGTAGCCTTTCTTTACACCAACAGCAAGGAAGTGGAGAAGGAATATAAGGAGACCTTCCCACTCAAAATAGCCTCAAAAAAACAAAAAACAAAACAAAAAAAAAACCTGGGAACAAACCTAACCAAAGACACCAATGATCTCTACAATAAAAATTCTAAACCTCTGAAGGAGGAGATTGAAGATGACAGCAAAAGATAGAAAAACCTCCCATGATCATGGATTGGAAAAATTAATATAGTAAAAATGTCCATTCTACCCAAATTAATATACAGATTCAATATAATCCCAATTAAAATCTCCATGAGTTTCTTCACAGACTTGGAAAAAAGTCATTAAATTCATATGGAAAAACAAAAGATCCTGAATAGCTAAAGCAACCCTGAGTGAAAATGCAATACAGGGGGGATCAGACTTCAAGCTCTATTACAGGGCTATAGTCATAAAGATAGCATGGTACTGGCACAAGAATAGACCCATAGACCAGTGGAACAAAATTAAAGATCCAAACTTGAGCTCATACAATTTCAGCCACCTCATATTCACTAAAGGGGCCAAAAAAACTCATTGGAAGAAAGATAGCATCTTCAGCAAATGGTGCTGGCAAAACTGGATCACCATTTATAGAAGAACAAAATTAAACCCCTACTTCTCACCCTGTACAAAAATCAACTCCAAGTGGATCAAAGACCTCAACTCTGAAGCCCCAAACTCTGAAGGTGACAGAAGAAAATGTTGGTAGCAATCTATAAGACATAAGAGTAGGAAGAGACTTTCTAAATCAAACAGCAGCTGTGCAGGAAATAAGGTCAACAGTGAACAAGTGGGATCTCATCAAACTCAATAGCTTCTGTACAGTGAAAGAAACAAAGAAGTAAAGAGAAAATCTACACAGTGGGAGGAAACCTTCACCAGTGATACTTCTGACAGCATTAACATCCAGAATATATAAACTACTCAAAAAACAAAGAAAACAAGTGACTCACTCAAAAGATAAAGAGCGAGAGACTTCACCAGTGAGGAAGTAAAGATGGCTGAGAAACATCTTAAAAAGTGTTCAGCATTGGGGCTGGAGAGACAGCCTAGCGGTTAAGAGCACTGACTGCTCTTGCAGAGGACCCGGGTTCGATCCCCAGCACCCACATGGTGGCTGAGAACTGTAACTCCAATTCCAGGAGAATTCCAGTTCTAGGGGAATCCGACACCCTCTTCTGACCTCTGCGGCATTGCACGACACGGGTGCACAAACCTACATGCAGACAGTACATTCATACACACGATTTTAAAAAAAAAAAAGAGTTCAGCGGGTGTGGGTTGGCACATGCCTTTAATCCTAGCACTTGGGAGGCAGAGGCAGTGGATCTTTGTGAGTTCAAGGCCAGCCTGGTCTACAGAGTGAGTTCCAGGGGAAGTGGGGCTACAGGGAGACCCTGTCTCAAAAAGACCAAAAAAAAAAAGAAAAAAAAAGTTCAACATTGTTAATAATTAAGGAAATGCAAATTAAAACCACTTTAAGATACCTCACTCCAATAAGACTGGCTAAGATCAAGAAAACAAAAGATGCCAAATGCTGGAGAGGTTGTGGGGATAGGGGAACACTCATCCACTGCTGGTGGGAATGTAAACTTGTACAACCACTGTGGAAAGCAGTGTGGAGAACACTTAAAAGACTCAAAATGAGCCTACCACCTGACCCAGCCATACCACTCGTGGGTTATATACCCACAAGACTCATCCTACCGCAGAGATACATGCACAGCCATGTTTATTGCAGCTCCTTTTCACAATAGCGAAGAGCTGGAACCAACCCAAATGCCCCACAACTGATGAGTGGATAACAAAAATGTGGTACATCTACACAGTGGAGTTCTATGCAGTGGTAAAGAAAGATGACATCATGAACTTTGCAGGTAAATGGATGGAACTCAAAGATGATATTCTAAGTGAAGTAACACAGTCCAAAAAAACCAAACGGGGAATAGTTTCCCTCATTTGTGGATGCTAGCACCAAATCCCTCAATTGAAAGGCAAGCTGAGGAATGTTAGTGTTATATTTCTATGTGAGAGCAGCTGTGATTTTATAATGTGAATCTCTTAATGGGCCCTGGAGTTAACTTACCACTTACTTTCAGACATGGTAATTAATGTATATGGGTGGAAGATATATATTCATATTTTGGAGTAACATAAAGTTAAAGGGAAAAAATGTGAATTCTTAAACATATTTCAGAGTTAACATACAGTTTATTCCCAGAGGACATAATTCAGGTACATATATGATGTTTGTATAGGCATATTTTGGAGCAATACAAATCTGAGGGAAAAACAATAACATAAGGACTGAGTCAAAGAATGGATTGATACAGTTAAATTCTTCCCCAAACAATAAACCTCTGCAGAGAAAAACTTTAAAAAGACAGAGAAAGATGCAGGACATGTATGGCAGAAGGCATGAACAGGGGTGGGTGGGGGGAAGGGAAAGGGGAATATGTCTAAATTGAACTGAAAAATGATGGATGAAATACACAAAATATCAATAAAAATATTAAAAATACAAAAGAAAAAATAATTTACTTGATATCAAATTGACTTATAAGTAAGTTCTTATGTAACCTAAATTATTAAATTACAACATGGTTCCTATTGCTTAAGGATATAAATTAATTTTAAGAGATGATTACTTCTGCTCCAGAGTGCAATTTATCTTCACTTTTAGATATGTTTTACATCTTTAAACAAGCAGGTTTGTCTCAGTCAATATCTTGCCAAGCCTACATAAAAACATTTCTAAACATTTAAAAGAAATTGGTCATTTAAAATCTGATTCAAGGGGGCTGGAGAGATGGCCTAGCGGTTAAGAGCGCCGACCGCTCTTCCAGAGGACCCGGGTTCGATCCCCAGCACCCACATGGCGGCCGAGAGCCGTCTGAAACTCCAATTCCAGGAGAACTCCAGTTCCAGGGGAATCCGAGACCCTCTTCTGACCTCTGCGGCATTGCACGACACGGGTGCACAAACCTGCATGCAGACAGTACTTTTTAAAAAAAAAAAATCTGATTCAAGGCTTAAAAGGACATCGCAAAGTTTATAATAATATATTTAAGATATACATATACATTGCTTAGTAAACTTTCACAACAACTGGTAAATTTATGTGAATGTTGTTATGTATTAAGAAAGGTGCCAGATCCAAAAAAACAAGGCCAGGCGTGGTGGTGCACACTTTTAGTCCTAGCACTTGGGAGGCAGAGGCAGGCGGATCTTTGAGTTCAAGGCCAGCCTGGTCTACAGAGTGAGTTCCAGGACAGCTGGGACTACAGGGAGACCCTGTCTTGAAAAAAAAAAAAAAAAAAAAGGAAAGGTGCCAGATGTGGTGTGGTATACCTTTAATCCCAGCACTTGGGAGGCAGAGGCAGAACTCTCTGTGAGTTCAAGGCCAGCTTGGTCTACATAGTGAATTCCAGGCAGGCTGGGACTAAAGGGAGACCCTGTTTCAAAAAGACCAAAAAAGGGGAAAAAAAAGGAAATAAAAGATTAAGAGGTTTATAAAATAAAATAGGAAAGATTTATATATAAAAATTAAGATGGTTGGATAGTTCCAGAATAGAAGGGATAATGAGAACATGTAAGTAAGTTTATCAAAGGGCTGGGGTGGGTGTGGTGGTGCATCCCTTTAATCCCAGCACTTGGGAAGCAAAGACAGGTAGATTTCTGTGAGTTCAATGCTCCCCTGGTCTACATAGTGCGTTCCAGGACAGCTGGAGCTGCCTGTCTCAGACACACACACACACACACACACACACACACACACACACACAGAGAGAAAAGAGGGGCTGGAGAGATGGCCTAGTGGTTACGAGCACCGACTGCTCTTGCAGAGGACCAGGTTCAATCCTTAGCACCCACATGGTGGCTAAGAACCGTCTTTAACTCTAGTTCCAGGGGACTCCGACACCCTCTTTTGACCTCTGTGGCATTGCACGACATGGGTGCACAAACCTACATGCAGACAGTGCATTCATGCACATAGGAAATAAATTAAAAATTAAAAAAAAAAAAGAATCAAAGGTCTGAGCAGGGTTATAGAGATACAGAGTTGCTGTTGTTTATTTTATTTTTTTGGTATTTTTGAGACAGGGTCTCCCTTTTTTTAGTCCCAGCTGGCCTGGAGCTCACTCTGTAGACCAGGCTGGCCTTGAACTCACAGAGATCCGCCTGCCTCTGCCTCCCAAGTGCTAGGATTAAAGACGTGTGCCACCACGCCCGGCTTAGAGTTGCTGTTATAATAACTACTGTTATAGCCCAAAAGTTTTAGTCCACTTCTCTGGCTTGCACTGCACACCCAGTTACAGTCTTGGATTAAACAGATGTGGCTACTGGGAGATATCATTTATGTTTCTTTGTATTATGCAAATGTTACTTTTGGTACTTTCTTTGACCATAACAAGATTAATTTGGCTCAAAAGAAACTAGCTTTTACCTACCTCCTTGAACCAGATGTATACAGTCCAGAAGGAAACAGTTTTGGTGAGCTTGGTCTGAATCTTGATCACCGTACTTCCTGTCTATAGGTATGTGATATGTCTCCTCCCTTCCTTCTGAAAAAGTTGTAAATCAGGGTATGGGGGGGATGGGAAAGAAAGGGGACTGCTTCTGTTTGTAGTAGAATACCCTTCATTTGAGGCAGACCTAAAAAATTGTTTCAAATCCCTTCCTAGGCTATGCCTACTTAAACTGTGATGTTAAATTTTTTCCAGTCAGGATTTATTTGGGAATGTTTAGGTTTTATTCAAGCTTTATATACATACTACATAGTAATTAATGGTATTAGAATGGTGTAACTGACCTTCTTGGATGTTTGATGGCCATACTTAAGGCTTATACTAATCTGGTCAAAAGGACCTAAAAATTCCAGGAGAACTCCAGTTCCAGGGGAATCTGACACCCTCTTCTGACCTCCGCGGCATTGCACGACACGGGTGCACAAACTTGCATGTAGACAGTACATTCATACACATACAGAAAGAAATAAAATTAATAAAAAAAATTAAAAAAACAAAACAAAACAAAACAAAAACAAAAGGACCTAAAGGCAATGTTCTGTTCCTTGCCCTCCAAGGTTGACTAAGTCCCAGGGGACTATGGGTCGTCTCTCTAAATCTCCTGCAACTGTGATGAGTCACTTGTCTTCCTGTTCAGAGAGGCCATGGAGACCCCACTAGAAGGACTCAAACCAGTGTCCAGTCTACAAAGGAAGAAGAGCGGCAATACAAAGGAAAGTTTCCCCCATGCTTCACCATGAAGCCTCATTGAACAGGACCTTCTGACTCATCCTCATATCGAAAGGCCTAGGCGTCAGAGTCTCCACCTAACCTCTTGTGACCCCTGAAGAACACATTCTCAACTGACCTTAAGAGTAAAAATAAATTGGCTTATTTGGGCTAACTGCATGGTCTTAAACACCCAACAGGAAAGTATAACCAAAAATTAAAAATAATTGGTATATTTCTTTAAGAGTCCAAAAAATGGCACTTCCCAGAACTTTAGGCTTAAGTTCATATAAGATGTTATTTAAATAATTTCTCACTAATGAATTTTTTTTTCTCTTTTTGAGACACGGTCTCCCTGTAGCCCCAGCTGCCCTGGAACTCACTATGTAGACCAGGCTGGCATTGAACTTACAGAGATCCATCTGCCTCTGCCTTCCGAGTGCTGGGATCAAAGGCATGCACCAGCATACCATCGATTTTGTTCTTAATAAGAAAATGCTGCTCAGATGTAACACTCCAAATCTTGGTGTAATCAGCTCTGCAGTGCCTACTTGAAACCAAAAGGAAAAACCCACTATTGTTCTTGTCTAAAAATTAAATGGTGGCTAGATTTCTTCTCTTTCCCCCTCTAGAGGCAATTTGGGAGGGGACCCACACTGTGATTCTAGCCATTCCAACTATCAGAGTGCCTAAAAAGCAAATTCTGAGCAGGGCGTGGTGGAGCACACCTTTAATTCTAGCACTTGGGAGGTAGAGGCAGGCAGATCTTTGTGAGTTCAAGGCCAGCCTGGTCTACAGAGTGAGTTCCAGGACAGCTGGGGCTACAGGGAGACCCTGTCTCGAAAAGACAAAAAAAAAAAAAAAAAGCAAATTCTGAATCAGCCATGGCAGCCAAAAGAAAAAGGAGAGAAATCCAGTAGATGAAGGTTTGGAAGCCCTCATCAAGAAACTAATTTCAACGTTTAAAGTTCACCCCGTTCTGACTTGCCCTGGCTCCCTGCCTAGAATTCGTGCCTAACCCTGCTCTTGCCTCTGCTTCTCCGTCCCCTCCTCGGCCCACTGGGGTCCACCCTCCTCGTAATGGTGATCATTCCATGCTTTGCAAATTTTTTCAGGACAAAAATCAATGCAATAACCTGATGGTCAGTGAACCAGATGTGCTGAACTGAATTCCCTCAATCTCCTATCACCACCTGTCTGACCTGCACTTTGGACCAATGTTCTAGCTTTTTGAGACCACCCCTCGTTGCCAGTGTCCTTGTCCAGCATGAAGTAGCTAAAGAAAGACGACCATGGCTCCTCATCAACAAAAGGCCGGAATGTTAGATTGCTAGCAGACTTATAAAATGGCAGCACAGCTCCCAATATTCTAAAATGGTGGGTCTGAGCTTAGCCCAGGGAAAGCCCCTCTGCTTATTGGGAGATCAACCAATCCTGAGCTAAACCACCCAGCCTACATCATGGAACGTTAACCAAGTTCCTACTTCGGATAAAAGCTGTCTGAGGAGAATCAAGATGGCAGCTCATAGGATGCAGTGTGCATTCTGAGCAGCTAAGGAAAAGTTGGGGAAGGGGGATTGAGGGGCCCCCAAGAGCATTGGGAAGCAATGGAGGTGGTCTGAGGGCACTTGGATCCTTCCTGACTGCAATTCCATGGCCTGAGAGCGTTGGGGGACAGCAGGGATAACCCCCAGTGTCAGCTGAGCCTCCTTCCCACTGGACTCAGGTACAGACCTTGACAGCTGGCCTTGGGGGACCAATGGGCAGATCGTGGGTGGTGTGCGGTGGTTCTGTGAGTACATCTCACCAGGTGGGTGACTGGGCTCGCCCCACTTTGGTGTGCGGGACCCCAGCTGAACAGCAATGGAGTTGTGAACTTCCAGCCCACAGGACCAGGAGTGCCTGGGGCCCTTGGGATTTGGTTTCGCAGGTCTGGGGGTTTCGTGGTTCCAGCCATTGGGGGAGCTATTTACTGGTTGCATGAGGGGTGCTGGTCTGTCCAGTGCTAGGATAGAGTGAGACTTTAGAGCCTAAACTATCCATACCTGTGCATCAATTAAGATGTTAACAAAAACACCTGAAGAATATAACCAAAATCATTCAAGCTCAATAAGAAACACCTCACCTTCACATTAGAACCACAGCCAACAAAAGTAACCCGAATGCCTAAAGCTCGATGAAAAAAACAATAACTTAAAAACTCAAGTGGACCTCCACTAAATACTAATAGCCCTATTGAAAAACCCTATAGTGAATACTCCTTAGATATAACTTAGGATACAGATTTTTTTTTAGGATACAGGTCTTAAAAGAACAATTATAAACATGAATCATAGGGATAGAAGAGGAAGAAGATTCACAGGATAATGGTATTGCTCAGATTTTCAACAGAATTATAGAGGAAAATTTTTGCAAATTAAGAGAAACCTATACAAATATAAGAAGCATATAGAACACCAAGTAGATAGAACCAGAAAAGAAATTCCCCATGCCATATCATAGTAAAAACACTAGATGTTCAAAGCAAAAGGAAGATACTAAGGGTGGCAAAAGAAAAACAAGTCACTTATAAGGGAAAACCTATCAGAATTACAGCTGATTTTTTCATTGCAAACAATGAAAGCCAGAAGAGCTTGGTCTAAAGTATTCCCAGTTTTTTTTTGTTTTTTGTTTTTTTTTTTGTATGTGTATGAATGTATTGTCTGCATGCAGGTCTGTGCACCCGTGTCGTGCAATGCCGCGGAGTTCAGAAGAGGGTCTCGGATTCCCCTGGAACTGGAGTTCTCCTGGAATTGGAGTTACAGACGGTTCTTAGCCGCCATGTGGGTGCTGGGGATCGAACCTGTGGGCCTCTGCAAGAGCGTCGGTGCTTTAACCGCTAGGCTATCTCTCCAGCCCCAGTATTCCCAGTTCTAAATGACTATAGATGCCAACCCAGAATACTTTATCCAGCAAAAATGTCTATTATAATTGAAGGAGAAAGGAAAATGTTCCATGACATAAAAGTTGAAAGAATTCTTGTCCAGAAAGCCATCCCTTCAGAGAGTTTGAAGCAATACAAAGAGCAGAGGGAAGGATAACTATGAAAATAAAAACCTAGGGCAAGAATGGACCATAATTCTCTCAATAATAACTCTAAATATCAATGGACCTGATGCTCCTCCAATAAGAGAGATAGACCGATAGAATGGATTAAGAAACAAAATCCATCTTTTGTCTGCAAGAAACTCATCTCACCTTTAAAGGGAGGCATTATTTCAAGGTGAAAGAATGGAAAAAAGTAATAACAAGCAAATGGCATCAAGAAACAAGCAGGAGTTTCTATTCTAGTATCAGATAAAATAGACTTCAAATAAACTAATCAGAAAAGATGAAGAGAGTCATCATCTTTTTTTTTATCTCAATTTCTTTAATTATCTGATTCTTTTTTTTAATTTTAATTTTTTATTGATGCTTTTGTTGCATTTCATTACATCATTTTCCAATTCAGATCAGGCATATTTCCCTTGCCCTTCCCCCCACCCCACCCACCCATCCCAGATCATGTTAACCTTCTACTAACTGTCCTGCATCTTTCGCGTCATTTCATTCTTCAAAGATTTACAATTACCAAGAAGATATCACAATCATTAATTTATTTGCACCATTGGTTGACCAAACTTCATAAACACAATTTTAACAGGACTTTAAGGCACAGACACGACTCTAGCACACTAGTAGCAAGGGACTTTAATATCCCGTTCTGTCCATTAGACCAGGTAAACTGGGCAAAGAATAGGCATCTGAACTGAACAAGATCATACATCATACATACAAAGATATAATAGTTCAGTGCTCTGCAACCACATATTGGCCTCTTCCTACTTACTTAGTTACACGATCCTTTGAAACTTGGAGGCAAGTTTTTGTGTAACTCTGCTCGCTGTGATAAACTTATGGCCACGATATGCTAAAATTGGATAAATCACAANGTTTTTGTATTTGTTTTTTGTTTTTTTGCATATTGTATGAAGTAGTGCTGCATGTCTGTGACACCCGTGTCGTGCAACTGCCAGATTAAAAGAGGGTCTCGGATCTGGAACTGGATCTCCTGGAATGAGTACAAGACGGTTCTCAGTCTAATGTGGGTGCTGGGGAATAAAAGTGGGCCTCTGCAAGAGCGTGGTGCTCTTAACCGCTAGGCTATCTCTCCAGCCCCAGTATCAGTTCTAAATGACTAATAGATGCGCCAACCAGAATACTTATCACCAAAAATGTCTATTATAATTGAAGGAGAAAGGAAAATTTCCATGACATAAAAGTGAAAGAATTCTGTCCAGAAAGCCATCCCTTCAGGAGTTTGAAGCAATACAAAGAGCAGAGAGGGAAGGAAACTATGAAAATAAAAAACTAGGACAAGGAATGGACCATAATTTCTCAATAATAACTCTAAAAGTCAATGGACACTGAATTCAGGTCACTTAAGAGAGATGCCTGATAAATATGGATTAAGGGAAAACAAAATCCATCTCTTTTGTCTGCAAGAAACTCATCTCACTTTAAAGGGAGGCATTATTTCAAGGTGAAAGAATGGAAAAAAGTAATAAAAGCAATGGCATCAAGAAACACAGCAGGAGTTTATATTCTAGTATCAGAATAAAATAGACTTCAAAGTAAAACTAATCAGACAAGAGATGAAGAGTCATTCATTCTTTTTTTTTTCTCAATTCTTTTTTTTTTTTTTTTTTTTTTTTTTTTTTTTTTTTTTTATTATTTTGTGCTTTGTGCATTTCATACATCATTTTCCAATTCAGATCAGGATATATTCCCTTTCCCTTTCCCCCACCCCACCCCACCATCCCAGATCATTGTAACATGCTATAACTGTCCTGCATCTTTCGAGTCATTTCATTCTTAATCAAAGGAGTCAATTACCAAGAGATATCACAATCATTAATTTATTGTTGCAACATTTGGTGGCAAACCAACTTCCATACAACAATTTTACAGGACTTTAAAAGGCACAGACCGACTCTAGCACACTAGAGCAAGGGACTTTAATATCCCGTTCTGTTCCATTACGCAGGTAAACTGGGCAAAGAATAGGCATCTGAACTGAACAAGATCATACATCGTAACTATAACAGAAGATATATAGTTCAGTGCCTGCTAACCATTATTGCCTCTTCTCTACTTACTGGTTACCATTCCTTTGAAACTTGGAGGCAAGGTTTTTTGTAACTCTGCTCGCTGATAAATTATGCCCAACGATATGCTAAATATTTTGGGATAAATTCCCATTTATAGTGTTCTTGATCCTCAAGGATCAAGTTAATTATCATTTACGTTAATACTCAAAATGAATGATTATTTGCCTAAAAAAATGAAGCTATCTAATTTTGGCATTTGGTTTAATGTTTTAATATGTAAGACATTGACACTAAGCAAACATGCTTAGAGTGAATTTGAAGGCTTTTTTCTAAAACCCATGTGAAACATCTCTGAACATCTGGAGAGTTTTGGTCATCTAGAACCTACCAGGCAATAATATCTTTACAAAGGACCGCTTCAACGTTTTTATTAAGCGTTAAGGGCAGGTCAGAAAAGAGTTAATTAGAAGGAAGGAACAGCTGGGCATGGTGGTCGCGCATACGCCTTTATCCAACGTATGCACACAGAGAGCAGGGACGAGCAGTGCTAAGCTGGATCTATTAGTGAGTCAAGGCCAGCCCTAGCTCTACAGTAAGTTGGTTCCACAGGACAGATGGGGCTACTGACACCCTTGTGCATAAGACAAAAATAAAGATGAAAAAAAAAAATAGGAAGGAGGTTAACTGTAAAATTGGAGGTTTGCTAAGCTCAGCCAGCCTGGTTCCCATGACTACCTGAACCACAAGAATACAGTGTCCAGTCCCTATGTTCTAGTTACTAAGCTACTGAGGTCAGGATGACTTTCACCAAAGCCCTCTTAGGGGAGTACAATCCTACCAACCCCTAATAGGAGCACAGCTTCCCATCTCCAAGGGGCTTCATGCTAAACACAACCAATCACCTTAAAGTTCACCACGTTGCCTTCGCTTTGAGTATCAGAATAAGGTATGCAACATTTTTTCATATATTTTTTTTTTTTCTTTTTATAATTTTTTTTCTCTTTTTTTTTTTTATATTATATTTTGGTACTTTTGTGGAAGGGGTCAATGCGCCACATGTAGCTCTGGGCTGTACGCTGGAACTCACCCTCCTGTAGCAGGCTGGCCTCAGATCGAAATCACAGAGATCCACGTGCCTCTGCCTCCCAGTGCTAGGAAATAAAGGTGTGCGCACAGTTACGCCAAGGTAAATTTTATGTTAAATTTCGATATGTGTACTCTACTGTAATCCTGTCGTCTGGAGCATGCAAGTTTGTGCATACCCGAGTGGGATCGTGCAACTGCCCGCAGAGGTCAGAAGAGGGTGTCGCAGTTCGCCGTAGGAAAGTGGAACTGGAGGTTCTCGCTGCTGGATGGAGTTGTCACAGAGGGACTTCTCAGCGCCATGTGGGTGCTGGGATTGAACATCAAGGTCCGTATCAACTGTATAGAGGTCATAAGGCGCTCTTAACCGCTAGGCCATGCAATTTTGTTTCTAAAATGTCACTAATACTACCCTGGTTTGTGGTTTTTGCTGTTTTTGTCTTTCAAAACCACTGTGGCCAGGCGTGGTGGCCCACACTTTAAATCCTAGCACTGGGAAGAGGCAGAGTCGAGTCAGGAGAATCTTTTGAGTTCAAGGCAGACTGGTCTACAAAGCAATTTCCAGAAAGCCAGAGAAGCTTACTGAGGAAGACCTGTCTCATTCCTCAAAAAAGACCCCGCCCCCAAAAAAACTCACTGAGGGCTGGAGAGAGGCTGCAGCAGTTAAGAGCACCAACAGCTCTTGCAGAGGACCTGGGTTCAATTCCAGCACCCATATAAGCGGCTAAGAACTATCTTTTAACTCCAGTTCCAGGGGAAATTCTGTGCCAGGGGCTCTTCTGACCTCTCACACTCGATAGAGAGCGAAAATCGCACGGGGTGCACCTACTTACATGTATGCAGTCTCATTAAACTTATATTACTATCATCATAATTATAAAAAAGAAAGATACAAGCGAATGTGGTGATGCAGCTTTACAATCCTCTGCACTCTGAGGTGCAGTCAGCGTGTGGGGATGCATATGTAGGGTTCAAGGCCAAGCCTGGTCCACGGAGTGATTCTACGGACACGACGGAGCTACAGGACCAAAAAAAGAAGAAAAAAGAAAAACAAAAGACTAATATGAAGGACTGAGTGAGAGGCTCAGCATGTAAAGGCATAAAAAAAAAAAAACCAACACACTCAAATGAATAAAAGAAGCAACCGACTTGAGCTTCTCTTGCAGAGGGACGAGGTTAGTCCCAGCAACCACATGGCATCTGGAGGAACACATACTTGGGAGATACGTATCCCAAGTTGCCAGGGAATCTGAATACACTCTTACTGATCTCTTGCCGCACTTGTACAAAACAATGGGTTTGCAAACACCTACATGCAAGAAGTACTTTCAATACACATATAAACATAATAATAAACTTATTAATATATATATTAAAGACCCATCCACTGTAACAGACAGTGCAGGGGGTAGGGGGAGTCACACCCTTCCCTTCCTGGAGTGGGTTGCATCCCTGATGCATCAACAATTTGTCCCCCTCCCCCATGCACCAGTTTTCTCAATTAGTTTCTGATGCACCAGCAAATTAAATAATTTTGTGTGGAAGATTGATCCTGGACTTGGAAGAGTTTTTTTCTGTGGGATTTTCACACCTAAACAATATGGTATAAGATTCATTTCGCGATTAACACAAATAAACTGTACAATTATATAAATGGGTATACTGATTAATTGATTATATCATAAAAGGTTTAAAAATATATACGGGGTGCAATATCTCCTCAGGAGACATTAGGTTTTTTTAGTTTCAGGGGGTCATTAAACTAACTAGCCTTCTGTAGGAACGATCCCTCAAAATGGGCCAAGGTGGTGGTGCTAGTACTTTTACTTTTTTTTTTTTCTATGTTTTTTTTTTTTGTCTTTTACCGTAAGTATCCAGAGGTTGCGTCCTCGTAGCTTCCCAGCATGTTCTATCTGGACTCAACATCCTGTAAGACTAGGCTGGCCTTGAAATTACAAAGATCCCGCCTGCCTCTGCCTCCCAAGTGCCAGGACGAAAGAGGCATAAGCAGTCACATCAAACGCTCCCGGGATGTTTCTGGTGCATTAACACTTTTAATCCAGTACTTATCAAAAGTTGGCAGACGACGGCTGTAATTTTCTGTGAAATTCACCGGCCAGCCTCCGGTCTATTACGATGAGCAAAGAGCTCTAACGGATGACAGCTTGTCTTTCTACTAAAGAATATAAGAAAATAAAAATAAAAAAAAAAAAAAAAAAAAAAAGGATTAAACTGGATGGCTATCTCCAGAAGAGAAAATAGTAACAAGTTTAAGCTAATCAGTGATACAAAAATTGTTGTTAATCTTCAACCTACCCCTGACTTGTACTGTCGTCCGGGTTACAGCTATTAGATTAAATGGACACAAATGTTCTCCATGTTTCCCTGTATTATACAAGTGATAATTCTGACATTTCTTTTCCATATAACAAGATAATTTGGCTCAGGAAAAGCCGGGTTGTACCTCCTTAAACCAGCGGTATGTAATCCAGAAGGAGATAAGTCTGAGAGGTATGGCAAATCCCATCAGCTTGGTTCCTGTTTATAGGTATGTGATACAACTCCTGCCTTCTAGAAAACTATAAATCTGGATTTAGGGGTCTGGGAAACAAGAGAGGCTGCTCTGATTGTAGTGACAATTACAAAAACAGAGGGGGGAGGAATATGCCTCCTCCCTCCAGGATGCAATTTTGCCCTACAGTTAAATAAAAAGCATCAGTGGACAAAGGCCTCAGTGCCAGCTCTGGGCTGCTCTACGAGGAGCTGTTGGCTAGGGAGGCTTTATAAGCCCCCCCAAACAAAGGCCATTAGCCTCTAACTTTGGGTGCATATAAGAAATGGGCAGTAAGACCTTATTGCTGAAGATACAGTGTGATAAGAGCATGAAAAAAATTACGATGAGACCCTGCACTGCAAATCAACAGTTGATCTTCATGCTGTCAGAGAGCACTATACAAACCACTGGAAAGAAATTATCTTTGAAGCTTTACTAGACTTCTTGTGCTATACTTTTACATGCCAAAGAAGATGTAGTGCAGTAGTGGCAGCCTGGTAAATGTACACCCAGACAGATTAAACAAAAAAATCCCAATTTGATCTATGGCCTGCTCCCTGGTAGGGTATGACACACAGCTGACACTGTAGCCTTGGTGCCTCCTAATGTCAGGAGGCTCTATTGACCACATTAGAAAGCTATCGGCATCCCTTTGTCAAAGAGTTATAATGCCCCAACCAAAATATCATCCAAGCATATGTGTCTGTGCCCATAGAGTAACTTGTTATAATCTTTAATGTTTGTTTCTATTTGTGTTTTATTGCTAGAATTGAAAGGAGATTCCTAAATGACCCACCAGTCTGTTGTAAACAGAAATTGGACAGTCCCAAGACTTTGATGTGCTACCTCAGAAGAAAAAAAAAACAAAAAAACTGGATCTACCTCTCACTCTTTCTCACCCTTCCCTTCAAAGCCCAGAGACTTTCAGAAGAGGTTGGTGCCTCAGATTGTAGGGGCCAAGGAGGGGAGATGAATTGTGAGATCACAGCAAAAACAGACTGGATTTTTCCTTTTTTTTATTTCTTTTTTTCTTTTTTGTTTGATCAACATGTTTGGGTAAGCAAACCTTTTCCACTGGACTTGGGGACCCTGGGTAGTACAAAATCTGAACTCGGATGTTAACTAATTGGGTTTATATGGACATTCCTTATGTTTATTGCATATGTGTACTTACTGCTCAAATAACAATAAATTTTAAAAAATGCTCTCTGACTTCCCCTGCTGCCTGCTGTCTCTCTGATCCTGGGAGGCAGTTCAGTGGTCTATCTCGGTGAAGTGGTCTTGGTTGGTCTTTATTGCTTTTGTATACCCTGTACTTGTTTCCTTATCTGCAAATTGGGAAAAATCATCTGCCTTGCATGAGACAGCATCCTCAAGACCAACTGTAGATCAACCCAGAATGGCATTTAGAAAAAAAACATTTGTTTGTGGGAGTGCATGTGCCACAATGCCTGTGCAAAGATCAAAGACAACTTGACGGAGTCAGTTCTCTTCTCCCACCCTACAAGTCACAGGGATTGAACTCAGGTCATGGCAAGCACCTTTATTCTCTGAGCCATCTCTCCAATTCCAGAAGTGGCATTTATTAAAGGGAAGTATACCAGATCACAGATACAAAAACTCTGGAGCTGGATGCTGGTATTGACAATACTGGTCTAGAGAGCCACAGAACTGTGTCTGTCCTACATGTAGTGACAGACTCCCAGCAAGCAGTTCTAACTGGTGAAGCTCAGGTCATGGGCCAAACCTAGTGGCCAGGAAGTAGAGGAAGGTTGGGCTCGAATCTGCCCAGTGTAGAAGAGCAAGGAAGGCTGACACAATGCCTACAGAGGTTGAAGACTCAGCTTTCATCCAGAATGCTCATGCTCAGCTGATAGAACCCACTGGAGTTGTCACAGGCCAGCCCTGTGACTCAGAATGGCCAAGTGAGTGCATGTGCACTCAGAAGACATGGGCAAAATGACAAGGGCATTACGCATGCTCTTCAAAGCCTGGGGCATAGTACCATATTCATTTCCTTTATGGTTCTATGTCAAATACCCTGACCAAAATAACAGGGTAGGGAAGGCTTTATTTGACTTACAGTAACTTCCAGGTCTGTCACAGTCCAGCATTGAGAGAAGTCAAGGCAGAAATCCAAACCAGGAACCTGAAGCAGAAACCATGAAGAAACACTGTTTGCTAGCTCACTCACAGGCTCATGCTTAGCTAGACTTTTTATACTGCCAGGACCAGCTGCCTAGTGATGGTGCTGCCCACAGTGTGCTGAGCCCACCACTGATTAACAAGACCGTCCCCAACAGACAAGCCCACAGCCAATCTGATCTAGGCAGTTCCTAAATCAAGGTTTTCATCTCAGATGACTCTAGGCTGTGTCGAGGAGACAGTTTAAAAACTAACTAGGGGCTGGAGAGACAGCTCAACAGTTAAGAGCACTGGCTGCTCTTGCACAGGATCTGGGTTCGATTTCCAACACCCATATGGTCCAACTCCAGTTTCAGGGGATCTGACGCCCTTTTCTGACCTCTGTGGGCATTTCATGAAGCAGATACACATATACATGTAGGCAGTACACTCATACACATAAAACTTAAAAATAATTAAAAATATTTTTAAAAGTTGACTAGGACAGACAGTCTCCATCCACAATGGAGTCTTGAAGGCAGGCTACCAGGCCACTGGAGGGGCAAGCCCCAGCTCGCCTCAGCAGCTGTTCTCTCTGTCCAACCAACAGCACCCAGCCCAAGAGGCAGGTACCCAGGCATGGGCAGACATGGGAAAGACAATAAATAACTTTGCCCAGGGCAACGTTTCATTTATTTCAACCTCAAAGACAAGATGAATCTTTGGGATCAAATGCCAGGGGAAGAAAGTCCCTTACAAGGGTGAGCCAGCAGGGCACAGTGATGCTCCTGCCTGGCAGAAGACTCACTTCCTCTGCAGGCTGGGTGTGCTCATGTGCTCATGTCCTGAAGTTCCTCTGAGTTCTCCACCTACTTTGTCTTTTGCCCTAGGCATGGTATACTTGGTATACTTCAGTTGAAAAGTGAATCCACAGCCAGGCATGGCAGTGCACATCTGTAAAGTGCTGCACTCAGAAAGCAGGGGCCGGGTCTGGAGAGATGGCTCAGCAGTTAATAGCACCAAATGTTCTTGCTGAGGACCTGGGTTCGATTCCCAGCACCCACATGGCGGTTAAGAACCGACTTTAAGCAGGGCGTGGTGGCCCATGCCTTTAATCCTAGTGCTCAGGAGGCAGAGGAAGGCGGATCTTTGTGAGTGCAAGGCCAGCCTGGTCTACAGAGTGAGTTCCAGGCCAGTTGGGGCTATAGGGAGACCCTGTCTCAAAAAAAAAAAAAAAAAAAAGAAAGGAAAAGGAAAAGGAAAGGAAAGAAAGCAGGGGCAGGAGGATTGCTGAAAGTTTGCAACCAGCCTTGTCTATGGAGCAAGTTCAGCCAGCCAGGGCTAGCTACACAGCGAGATCCTGTCTCAAGGCGTACAGGTTTAGGGGGAAGCATTAATTATTGTCTCTCCCACCTGCTGCACCATTCTCAGGAGGCTGGAGGAGACCTGTGTTTGGGGGTGCCTTGACGGGGCTCCAAGTTCAAGGGATGGGGGTACTCCTCTGTTCTGGGAGGATGAGAGACACGAGGAAAGCACATCTCGGCGGGACCCGAGGGCTTTGGCCAGTCTTGCAAGGGGATGCCCTGGGCTGAGCATGGGAGGAAAGGCCTACGGCCTGGAGCTGGAGGTGGGACAGAGAACTGCCAGGTCGCCTTAGTCCCTTCATGTAGCTATAAGGGGTATCAGAGTGGGTCATTTATAAAGAACAAGAATTTGCAATGCCGGCACTCTTTCTGATTCACCCATGAACAAGCAAGCTCCTTCCACTACGGACAGGTGCTGTTCCCCCCACCATGTCTTCTCCTCCCCCCAGAACCCTCCACCATGAAGAGCTGAATCCTCTGAACCATGAGCTAAAATAAACCTCTCCTCCCTTAAAGCAAGCAAACACCACAGATACTTAGTTCCCAGGGCTCTGCAGCCTGATGCATGTTCCCTGGGAGAAAGTGGAAGGGCAAACTGGCTTTGGAACAAGCGGACTTTAGAACAACACTACTTTCCATATCCACAGCCATCCATTCCTGAGGGCACAGTGCTCTGAAGAGGCGGCCACGGCAGCTCCTAGAGGTCCCATTCCAGTGCCGATGCACTGAGGGTTATGTTTCCAGCCACGGTCTTTGCAGGACACTCACCCTAGCACAGACCAAGGGTCCCCAAGGATAGACCAGGCTGGAGGCCAGGACGGGAGGGAGAACCGAGCCGACAGAGGCCTCCAGAGCCTCGATCTCACCTGGAAGCCCATCCGGCCTCGACCTTGTGGTGATCCTCCTGCCGTAGCCTCCCAAGGACTGGGATTGCAGGCATGAACCACCACACTCAACTCTTCATTTTTACCCTTGATTTGAATATGGTCAAAGTGGATGAGTAGAGAAAGAAAACGTCTCAGAGCCCAACTAGATGATTGGTGGTAGCCTAGGCCAGGTCAGGGTAGGGTGGTAGAGACAGGGAGGAGCAGACTGGTAGCACATTTTACCGTTAGGATAGGCAGAGCTTGGAGACTGTCATCATATAGAGTGAGGCAGAGAGAAAGGAAGGTAAGACCTTGGTGGGTCTCTGCGGGCATTGCATGCATGTTATGCACTTTGCACTTACATACATGCTGGCGAATCATACACATAAAAACAATCCAAAAAAAATAAAAATAGACTCCAAACTAGGCAGGTTGGTACATGCCTTTAGTCTCGGCACTTGAGAGGCAAGTGGATCTCTGTGAGTTTGAGGCCAGCCTGGTCTACAAAGTGAGTTTTGGCAGTTGCCTGGAGGAAGACGATAGAGAAGAGAAGGAGGAAGCCATGGCTTTTGCAATGGTGGTTGGTCAGCAAGCAGCCACATGAGGTGGGTAGTTCAAAAAAGAGGGTAAAAACCATAGTCCCAGGGGAAGCAGGATCGGGCTGTTATCTGGTTTCTGAAAGAAAAAGAGATAAAAGGAAAAGGAGAAGGTATACTTCTCTGAGCTAAGAAAAGTGGGCAGACTCCACGGTGCTGCACGAGGAAGCCCAGCAAGCTACTGCACAGGGAGGCTTTGGAAGGACAGGAGCGTTATCGCACTGATGAGATCATTGCTCCTGCCTTCTCCTAACCCCTGTTTCCTGGGGAGTGGACTCTGGCCAGGTGATTGACAGGCCCAGCTTGATGACGTCTTCAAAGTAAGAGAGAATTTTATGTAATGTTTCAGGCAGCCTAGAATGTCAGGCCTCCAATACACCCAGAAGGAGCACTTAGACTCTGTTCGTTTGATTAAGAGGAAGAACCAGAAGGAAGTAATTTCACCTTAATGGGTCTCAACAAAGCCCAGATATTGACACTTGGCCTGGAACTCACTATGTAGACCACACTGGCCTTGAACTCACAGAGATCTGCCTGCCTCTACCTCCGGAGTGCTGGGATTAAAGGCGTACACCACCACACTCAGTGATGATTTTACTTTTACTTTGTGTGTGAGTGTGTGAGTGTGTGTGTGTGTGTGTGCATGTGCTCTGAC
>VZQC01002915.1:230115-243003 GCA_009823505.1 Rhizomys pruinosus
CTAGATATCCCGGAACTCAATTCGTGGTTCAGGCTGGCCTTGATCTCACAAAGATCTGCCTACTTCAGCCTCCCAAGTGCCTGGATTGAAGGTGTAGCAGGCCTATCTCCACCCGACTAGCTTTTGAGCATAGGCTCCTCACCACACCCCAGTGAGGTGAAGTGCTGTTAGCATCTGCAGATGAGGACACTAAGCACAGATATATTACTTACACAATGTCATCAGTTAACAGGTGTCCTCTTAGCCCACTGACCTGGAGTGAGCTTTATCCAGCAGACTGTGGTCCTGGGGCCATGTGTTACGCAGATCTATGTGCTGGAGAGGGCACCTCAAGCCAAGACTGGTTGGCCTCTTCCTCAAATAACCTGGGACTGTCTCTAGGGCCAGGCCCAGTGAGTGGAGCTCTCTAGCTCCCTGTGAGGTCTGAATAGGAGAAACTCTGTGTGTATACATTTCTTGTCATCCTGTAACAAAGTACCAGAGGAAAGCAACTTCAGGGAGGAAGGACTTACGACTCTCAATGTCATTCCATCATGGTGCCAAAGGTACAGTACAGACCATGGCGATGAAGATGGCTGATATCTTTACAGATAGGAAAGCAAAGAACTAGACCCCAACCCAAGGTGTGTGCAGTCTTCAAGGCCTACGTCCAGTAACCCACTAGCATTATCTAAGACCCACATCTATCCCCAAAGTTCCACAGCCTTCCAAAAGACCACTACCAGCTGGGAACAGAGTATTCTAATGCATGAGCTTGCGGGGTACATTTCTCTTGCAAACCATAATACTCTGGAACACAGCTGCTAAAGACCTCCTTGGAGGTCCTAGCAAGCACAGCTAGCCATGTCCTATCCTGTTAGCTAGCCAAGTACCAGGCTCTGTGCCAAGTGGGTTGGTTCCTTTCCTGCTCTGGGAAGGGACTAGACTCGATCTAAGGTGCCAGCCAGGAACAGAAGCAGGGGTACCCCTCATGCTGCAGACAGTGAGAGAGGAGGCAGGAGGGTGCGGTGCCTGGGGTGCCTTGGTACAGCTCTGAAGGGTGCTAAACACTTTGGGGACAGGTCTGTAGTTGGGACTGGGAGTTGGGAGGAGGACAGAGATCACAAGGGCTGGAGGACCCCTGGGAGGGTATAGGGACCATGAGGAGCTGCTGAGGCCTCGCTTAACGTCAGTGTCGGGCGATGGGGTGGCAGTCACAGCACTGAGCACACCCAAGGTTGACTGGAGGACAAAGAAGCCATGGCCTTACAGATGGGGGTTACGCCCCTGCCCAAGGATGAGAACTGATGGCAGCCAGCTCAGAGGCACAGTGCTTCTGAGCATGTCCTTGCAGGCCTGCAAGGTGCTCAGAGAGGCTGGATTAGGTGTGGGCCTGGGGAGGGTGTACCAGCCCTTGAATGGAGACAGGGAGGGGTGGTATCTAGGAGCTGGTGAGCCCAAGGAAGGGATGGGACATTTGTGACGGTAAGAGAGGCCACCCCACACCCAGACAAGATGGGAAGGGGTGCTCTGGTATTTATAGCAGAAGTGGCAGCGGCTGGAAGGGGGTGAGGGAAGCTGTGTGAGAAGGAATTCAGGAGTGATCTGCAAGGCAAACAGCATGGGGCAGGGGAGAGGACTACGTAGAAGCTGGGGGAGAAGAAGGAGGGGTGAGAGCCCTCTGGTGAGGAGAAAGTTCCAGAAAAGACCTCAGGCTACCGGAGGTGGAGTGGAAGACAGGTTAGAGCAGGTGGAGCCCCGAGGGCAGGTGAAAGGATATCTGGTGATTTTTCTCCCTGATGCTGGACGCTGGGGAAGCAGTGGCTCTGCTCCAAGTGAGCCACAGTCAGGTTTGGTATAGGCTGCCTGGGGCTCTGGAGGCTGACTGACTGACAGACCCTGGTGGAGGGTCCTAGGAGAGGGCTAGGAATAACAGGCTGAAGTAGCACCAAAATGCTACTTCCTGTTCTCAATTTTAATTGGAAAACTGTGTTACTGGTATACCTGAGTTTGAGATCTGGAGATAAGGTTTTTGGACTATCTGGGTGAGCCTTAAATCCAANAAAAAAAAAAAAAAAAGGATAAAGAATCTGAAGTAGGCCACAGCATAGTGTCCAACCACAGCAAGGCATCAGGAAGCAGTGGGAGTATCAAGGCTGGGCTTCCCCGTCTCTGCCAGGGGCTCGGCAGCTAGAGAGTCATGGGTTCTGAGGAATGAGGTTATTAGAATTATCATTGAGGTGGTGAGGTCAGCATCCTGGCCCCACCCGGTGACCTCAGGCCAGTCACTTAATGTCTGGGTTTACTTCTTGACATGTGATGGATGAGCTCCCATAGCTTGGGATTTCAATTTGGCCTCTGTGGGAGGAACAAGGCAGAGAGAAATCTAGCGACAGACTCAGACACTCCTGAAGTCTGGAGACCACCATCAGACTGTGGCTCTCTCACACGCTTCTGCAAGCCTTCCATAGGGAGCCAACATTTCAGCTTGGGAAGTCACCGCAGGGATACTGCCCAGACACAAGCACCCCGTCCCCCTCGGAGCCTCCTGCCCAGCCTCCCCTTACTAGTCACAAACTTCTGGGAGATCCGAGCCACGTTTGGCTAGGCAAACACAGACTTCATTTGGGACAAGATCCACAGGGATGTCATGCTCCAGGGGACCCTATAGCCGGGAATCTCTAAGCCTGTGCACAGTTCTCATTCTCACAGCAGCATAACGGAACCGGCTGTTCCATTCTACAGAGGAGGAAGCAGGAGACTCAGGGTGGGAAGTAGCCATGCAAAGCCAGTTGCCCAGCTTGTGAGTGTCAGACCCTGAAAGAGTGGCTGCCAAGCTCCTGAGGGACCCACACAGTGTGGGGGCCCCAGCCAGGGCTGAGGTAGATTTCTCAGAGGGTCCGCCAAGGGGTTTCAGAGCTTGGATTAGCCTTCCTGCGCTGGCTGGCCTGGTGCCCCTCCTTAACCTGAGCCTCTGAGCCTCCCTCTGGGCTCCTGGTCCCTGCTATCTGCTCTGTTTGTCCAGATCGCAGCAGACCCTTTCCACGTCCTGCCTCTCTCCAGAAAGTTCACTTTAAAAAGATCCTCTTTGCCTTTTTGTTTTGTTTCCTTCTTCCAAAAAAATGTGTTTTCAATCAGTTTCATAATTAAACCCATACCAAATCCTTAAAAACAACAGTATTGAGAAATTATTTTTGAAAATAGCTCAGGAAGTGCTGACTCCACGCCATCCTCCCAGGCCAGCAGCACCCCAGTGCCCACCTCCCTGCCTCTCCCAGACACCTTGCTGTCTCTGTCACCAGCCTCTTGAAACTGCTCCCAAATCCCCCAGACTGTTTCCTCCTGACGTCTCCCTGTCACTGTGCCCCTCCCTTTATCCAGCCCTCCTCCCCTTGTCCCCAGGGTCCTTCTACAGATCTGACATGTCTGGGTCTTTTTTTGCACAAAAATTCCTCAGGAACTCAGCATCCCCTAGGGACAGAGCCTAGATCCTCCAGTCCTGGTTCCTGGCAGGCAGCCAACCCTGCATCTTCACATATGCTGGGTCCTCTGCTCAGAGTGGGGAGAAAAGCCAGCTCGAGAAGAGAAGAGAAGAGAAGAGAAGAGAAGAGAAGAGGAGGGGAGGGGAGGGGAGAGCACCGCAGGAGGCAGAGGCAGGCAGATCTCTGTGAGTTCAAGGCCAGCCTGGTCTACAGAGTGAGTTCAGGGCAGCTGGAGTTAAAAAGGAGACCCTGTCTCAAAAATGAAAAACAAAAACAAAAAAACAAAACAAAAAACAAAAACCCATAGGTGTCACATAACACAAACTTCCTACTTCCGTATGGCAAGAGACAGAACAGTACTCCCCTTACAGCAGAGCTGGGGCTGGGGGTAGGGCCGTGCTTAGCGTCAGAGGCTCTGAATTTGATTCCCATCATGCCTCATAATTGTCACACAAACAAAGATTAATATCAACAATGCTCAAAAAGCTTTACAATGTGTTTTTAAAAACCAAAAGCAGCACAGTTGGAAAATTGGGCAAAGGATTAGATACAAAAGTTCTCAGAAGAGGAAGTAGAAGAGACCAGTCAACACAAGAAAGATACTCAACCTTGATTGTATTCAGGAAACCATTTCAAAACAATGTGCTTCTGCACATTAGCTTGGCACTGGCTGAGGCCGGATGAAAACATCTAGATTTGGCTAGGGCGGGGGACGTTCACCCCCTCCAAGGGAATTGCTCTATTGAGAAAGGCAATGGTAAGATGTGCTAAGATTTTTTTTTTCTTTTTTTTTTTTTTTTGGTCTTTTTCGAGACAGGGTCTCCCTGTAGCCCCAGCTGTCCTGGATTCACTCTGTAGACCAGGCTGGCTTTGAAACTCACAAAGATCCACCTGCTCTGCCTCCCAAGTGCGGATTAAAGGTGTGACTACACACACCCGGCTAAGACTGCTAGATTTAAACGCACGTGCGTTTCTGACCCAGCGGCCCTGTTGTGGAGGATTCATCTTAAACAGGGAGAAGTGGGAGGGACCAGGACTCAGACAATGCAGCTAAAGTTTATTGCCAGTTCCTTTTTACAAAATACCTGTATTAGTCACTATTTTCATTGCTGTGACCAAAACACCCGACAAAAGCAACAACTTAAGGAAGGGTTTATTCTGGCTCTTAATTGGAAAGAGGATACGGCCCATCTTGATGGGGAAGCCTTGGTGGCTGGAGCAGCAGCAGTCAGGAACTAAGCTGTTGCTCACTTGCTTTCTCCTTCTCACTTTTTATCCATCCTGGGACCCAGCACACACATTCAGGTTGTTAAACCTCTCTGGAAACACCCTCAAAAATGGCCAGAGTTATGTCACCTATGGCTCCAAATCTGGTCAAGTCGACAGTGAATATTAACCACTAGTGTCTGATCAGTCCACAGGAATACGCTCTTTCATCTCGTGCCTCCACCTCCCAAGTGCTGGGATTAAAAGGCTTATAACACCAGCCCTGACAGCCACATATATTTGTAAGTTTAAAAAAGTTCTACGAGCCGAGCGCATTGGTGGCGCACGCCTTAATTCTAGCCACTTGTGGAGGCAGAGTCAGGCAATCTCTGTGAGTTCAAGCCAGCTCTGGTCTACAGAGTGAGTCCAGGCCAGCGAGAGCTAAAAGGGAGGACCCTGTCTCAAATAAAACCCAAAAAAACAATAACAAAACACACAAAAAAAAAAAAAAAAAAGTTCTCTGGGCTGGAGATGGCTCAGCGGTTAGAGCAACTGACTGCTCTTGCAGAGGACCCCTGGTTGGCTTCCCAGCAACCCACGGTCGGCTGAGTACCGTCTTAACTGCCAGTTCCAGGGGAATCCGCCGACACCCTCTCTGACCTCTATGACATTGCACGAACGGGTGTGTACACCCAACCTACATGCACATAAGTACATTCATACCAGCCACAATGAATAGTACATCATAACATCAATAATAAATAATGAAATAAATAAAAACATAAAACTTTTTTTGTTTTTTTGGTAATTCATATATATCACCCACACAAAACACAACAACACACACACCACCACACACACACACAAACTCCTGAGGCTGTGCACCTGTGGCCATGACTTTAGTCCAAACATTGGGACGCAGAGGCAGGCGAGATCTCTGTGAGTTCAATCAAGCCAGCCTGGTCCACAGAGGGATTTTCTGGCCATATTAACTAACTCGTGCCTGACGATAAATGCTGAAATAATGGAAGTGCGACTGGTCATCTGGCGAGCCCCCTTCACTTCTATATGTCGTCTGGGTGCCACTGCAGGAGATTGGGGGGGGCAGTTCTGTAATATACTCTTTGAAATGTTAGAACAAACACATTAGGTTTTTTTTGTGTTGTTTTGTTTTGTTTTTGGTCTTTTGAGACAGGGTCTCCTCCTGGAGTCCAACTGTCCTGGAACTCACTCTGTAGACGAGGCGGGCCTTGAACTCACAAGAATCCACCTGCCCTCTGCCTCCCCAATGCTAGGATTAAAGGTGTGTGCCACCATGCCCGGCCAAACACACTAGTTTTGAAGCAATCACCCACCATCACCCAGACCATCAAAATATATGTTAAAAGGGGCCGAGCAGTGGATCAAGGTGGAGTTTACATTTAGCCTGTTAAAAACCCTGGGTTCAACTCCCAGGATGGAGGGGAGAGAAAGGGAAAGTGTTGAGGGCGGGGAGGGTCTGAGTAGAAGCTGGTTCTAGCAGGCAGGCAGGGCAGAGCTAGTCTGGAAAGGACCCTCCTGTGGGGCTCTTGGTGCCACTTTGATCCTGGGTATCACGGTTCTGTGTCGCCCAGGGAAGGGGTACTGGATGTCAGGTTGTGGTGGGGACCAGCACAAGAGCAGCTCAGTGAGGGAGTTTCCCCAGCGTTCCTCCAGGAACAGGAGGGAGATCTCCACGCCTGGCTCCCGCAAATGTGAGGGCCTCGAGCCGGCTCTGTCCCCTAGCTACAGAAGCCTCCCTTGCCTAAGGGAGTCAGATGTTCCAGTCCTAGATTTGAACACCATCTTGTGCTGATGACTTAATCCTGAGGCCACTGGTGGCCTTGGCCAGGCCCAGGTGTCATCTAGGAGAGGGTTCACCAATGCAAGCTCAGGTAGAACAGTGCTACTTGTTAGGAATAAGGGTTTTTTTGTCTGTTTGTTTGTTTTGTTTTGTTTTGTTTTTTTTGGTCGTTTGCGAGACAGGGTCTCCCGTAGCCCCAAGCTGTCCTGGAACTCACTCTATAGACCGGGCTGGCCTTGAACTCACAACTAACGCGCCTGCTCTGCCTCGCAGTGCGAGGATTAAAGCGTTCACCGTCCCCCCGGCTGGAATAAGGCTTTTAAACTCAGAACTCTCTCTAGGATTTCAACAGCAAAATGTTAGGATTGGAGTAGACTTTAATTCCACACTTGGGAGGCAGAGGCAGGCAGATTTCTGTGAGTTCAAGGCACCAGGTCTACATAGTGAATTCCAGGGCAGCCTGGGCTACAGGGAGACCCTGTCTCGAAAAGACCAAAAAAAAAAAAAGATTCCAAATTGATCTTTATTAGTTAATGAGCGGTGAGCAACCAGCCGAGTCTCCAGTAGCCACACAGGCCAAACAGCAGGGGAGTTGTTTAAGTAGTTTGTATATGTAAATAGAGTTTGCTTAGGGACATTTGCTTAAAGCCTATGGCCCAATTTTTTTCATGAGGGTCTCAGAAGGGGTTGTTTGCAGAACAGAGATCACTTTATGGTTGGGGTTTATGGGAGTCTCTATCTCTCTCTCTGGAGCATGGAGAGGTGCATGTTGCCTACAGTGTTCTACAAGGACTGTGTCCTCAGGGGACACCCAGGTCTACGCAGACAACAACAGCAAGGACAGCCAGCCAGAGGGTGCAGGACTCTGTCCATACTGCTGCCATGTGCAGGGTGAATGACCAAGTTCCACACCATCACCACAACAGGGAGCCACCAGGCCGGCAGATGCGGGACATTTTTGGATGGGGTCTTGAGGACTGAGCTGGATTGTCTAGATGGAAGGAAGAGAAAGGGTGTGTGGAGGGATAGAGCGTGACCTACCTGCAGCCATCTTGGACATGGGCGCCATCTTATCCACTGTATTAGTTACTTTTCTCATTGCTGTAGTAAAAATACCTGACAAAGGGAACTGGAGGAAATAAGGGTTTATTTTGGCTTGTGGGTTTTTGGTTTTTGTTTTTTTAAAGCACTGGCTGGTGCTTTTTTTTTTTTAAGAAATGGATCTTTATTTTTTTTTTTTTTTTTTTTTTTTTTTTATTTCTTTGTATGTTTGTGTGCCTGTGTTGTGCAGTGCTGGGGGAGGTCAGAAGAGGGGGAATTGATCAAGTGACAAAGTGAATGTAGAAGACAGGACAAAGTGGAAATCAAGCCAGGTGGACCAGGAGTGTCGAAATAAACAAAAAAGGGGAGGAGTACCGTCGTAGGAGGGTGAGTTAAGCAAGACACGTCGGACAGCCTGCCAGCCTGGTGCTAGCTGGGGAGCAGGTCGAACGCCGGAGTCCCTCTGCAAGAGCGTACGTGCTCTTAACACTAGGCCATCACTCTAGCCCCTATTTTTTTTGGGGGGGGGGGCTTTGTTGTTAAGAAAGGATCGGTCCAGCTGCTGAGGAAGTCCTGGCGGCAGGTGCGTGAGGTCGCTGGACACATTCAAGGGCAGAGAGAAGAATGCTGGCAGCTTGCTTTCTCCTTTTTATTCAGTCCAGGGCCCCAGACCAAGACGTGGTGCTCCCCACATTAGGGTGGGCATTCGACCTCGGCTAAAACTTTCTGGAAACGCCCTCACAGTCATGTCCCAAGTTGTGTTCCTACAGTGGTTCTAAAGTCAGTCAAGTTGACAATGTGATTAGTGATCACACCCACTCAATGACCTGACCCTACAAGATAAACAAAGTCCTTAAGATAATCAGTGAAGCGATTTGTGTTCAGCACTGAACATTAATACCCTATCTCTGCAGATGTTAGAATGTTCATTTGTGGGGAAGCCCAGGTGTGTTATGATTGGCCATGGGTCTCCTTTTTCTAACTTAGTCTGTACACCTCTTCCTCCTGTTGGTGCTGAGAACCTCCACTCCACTCAGTCCACATTTCTTTTTTGAGGGGAGGGTCTTTTTTTTCTTTTTTTTTTTTGGTCTTTTCAAAGACAGGGTCTCCCTGTAGCCACGGCTGCCGGAATGTGCTCTGTAGACTAGGCTGGCCCTGAACTCGCAAAAGATCCGCCTGCCTCTCCTCCCAAGTGCTAAGGATTAAAAGCTTAAAATTGTGCGCAGCATGCCTGGCATGTGGGGAGGGTCTTTTTTTTTTTTTTTTTTTGGAAGGGCTCCCTATAGCCCCAGCTCTCCTGGAACACACTATATAGACCAGGCTGGGCTTGAACTCATAAGGAATCGGCCTGCCTCTGCCTCCCGAGTGCTGGACTAAAGGTGTGCACCACCACACTTGGCCCAGTACACATTTCTGTCGGTAAGCCCTGGATGTGCTGCTCTCTGCAGTCTGGCTTTTGTCCACCTCTCTGCCTTCGCTTCTCTCCTGGCTTCTCTTCTCTTCTCTCTCTTCTCTCTCTCCTCTCCTCTCCTCTCCTCTCTCTCTCTCCTCCCTCTCCTCGCCTCCCCTCCCTCCCCCCCCTCCCCGTCCCCTCCCCGCCCCTCCCCTCCCCTCCCCTCCCCTCCCCTCCCTCCCCTCCCCTCCCAGCCCCGCCCTCCCCTCCCGCTCCCCTCCCCTCCCCTCCCCTCCCCTCCCCTCCCTCCACNTTTAATCCTAGAACTTGGGAGGCGAAGAGACAGGCGGATCTTGTGAGTTCAAGCCAGCCTGGTCTACAAGGTGAGTTTCCAGGACAGCGGGGCATACAGGGAGACCTCTGTCTCGAAAAAGACTAAAAAAAAAAAAAATTTAATGAAATTTCTTCATTACAAAGTTTATTTTTAAAAAAAGGTAGATGCTGGGAGTGCCGGTGCCTGCCTTTAATCCCAGCACCCAGGAGGCAGAGGCAGGCAGATCTCTGTGAGTTCAAGGCCAGCCTGGTCTACAGAGTGAGTTCAGGGCAGCTGGAGTTAAAAAGGAGACCCTGTCTCAAAAATGAAAAACAAAAACAAAAAAACAAAACAAAAAACAAAAACCCATAGGTGTCACATACACAAACTTCCGTATGGCAAGAGACAGAACAGTACTCCCCTTACAGCAGAGCTGGGGCTGGGGGTAGGGCCGTGCTTAGCGTCAGAGGCTCTGAATTTGATTCCCATCATGCCTCATAATTGTCACACAAACAAAGATTAATATCAACAATGCTCAAAAGGCTTTACAATGTGTTTTTAAAAACAAAAGCAGCACAGTTGAAAATTGGGCAAAGGATTAGATACAAAAGTTCTCAGAAGAGGAAGTAGAAGAGACCAGTCAACACAAGAAAGATACTCAACCTTGATTGTATTCAGGAAACCATTTCAAAACAATGTGCTTCTGCACATTAGCTTGGCACTGGCTGAGGCCGGATGAAAACATCTAGATTTGGCTAGGGCGGGGGACGTTCACCCCCTCCAAGGGAATTGCTCTATTGAGAAAGGCAATGGTAAGATGTGCTAAGATTTTTTTTTCTTTTTTTTTTTTTTTTGGTCTTTTTCAGACAGGGTCTCCCTGTAGCCCCAGCTGTCCTGGAATTCACTCTGTAGACCAGGCTGGCTTTAGAACTCACAAGATCCACCTGCTCTGCCTCCCAAAGTGCGGATTAAAGGTGTGTGAGCTACCACACCCGGCTAAGACGTGCTAAGTTTAAACGCACGTGCGTTTCTGACCCAGCGGCCCTGTTGTGGAGGATTCATCTTAAACAGGGAGAAGTGGGAGGGACCAGGACTCAGACAATGCAGCTAAAGTTTATTGCCAGTTCCTTTTTACAAAATACTGTATTTTCATAACATACTCAAAAGTAATGATAATAAGAGCAGTGTGGTAGTACTAGAGAGATGGCTCAGCAGTTAAAGCTCAGTGCTGCTCTTGCAGAGGACCTGAGCTTGGACCCCAATACCCACATGGGATGTCTTACAACCCCTCAGAACTCCGGGAATCTGATGTCTTCTTCTGGCACCCAAGGGCACCTGTACTCACACACACAAACCCACATAGACATATACTCATATACATAATTTTTTGTGTGTGTTGTCTTTTTTATTATATATATATATATATATATATATACATACATACATATATATACATACATACATATATATTGCTCTTTTTGAGATAGGGTCTCCCTTTAGTCCCAGGTACCTATGTAGACCAGGCTGGCCTTGAACTCACAGAGATCCGCCTGCCTCTGCTTCCCAAGTGCTGGGACTAATGTCTTGTGCCACCATGCCTGGCTATTTTTTTGTATTTTTAAGACAAGGTCTCCCAGCTGCCCCAGCTGGCCTGGAACTCAGTATGTAGACCAGGCTGGCCTTAAACTCACAGATATATGCCTGCCTTTGCCTCTGGAGTGCTGGGATTAAAGGTGTGCACCATCACACCTGGTGGTAAGTGTTGTCTTTTTGAGACAGGGTCTCCCTGTAGCCCCAGTGGCCTGCAACTTGCTATGAAGACCAGGCTAGCCTTGAACTCTCAGAGATTTGCTTGCCTCTGCTTCATATACATAATTTTAAAAACTTCTTTTTAAAGAAGAGTATGACAAACCCACAACATATTTATCTCTGAACGTCCACAATTACTCGCATATGGCTAATTCTCCCATACGCAAATATTTCTTCTGACTTTACTTGAGTTTTTGTTTTCCTTTCTTTTTTTCTTTCTTCCCTTCCTTCCTTTCTTTCTTCCTTCCTTCCTTCCTTCCTTCCTTCCTTCCTTCCTTCCTTCCTTCCTTCCTTCCTTCCTTTCTTTCTTTCTTTCTTTCTTTCTTTCTTTCTTTCTGTCTTTTCTAAGACAGGGTCTCCTTTCCCTTTAGTCCCAGCTGGCTTAGAGCTCGCTATCTAGACCAGGCTGGCCTCAAATTTGGTTTGTAGCTAAGGATGACCTGAAACTTATGATCTTCCTGCATCTGCCTCTCTGTTGCTGGGATTGTAGTTTTGCCACCACAGCCAGTTTATGTAGTGGAGGGATGGAACTCTGGAATTCAGAGGTCCCTGCCTGCTGGGAATACTCCAGCAATTGAGCTGTGTCCCTATTCCTCACCCTCAGTTTTGGGACAGGACCTTGCTACATAACTCATTCTGGACTTGAACTTGAGGTAATTGTCCTGCCTCTGCCTCTAAAGTGCTGGGGTTACAGCAGTTCCCATAACACCCAGCCACACTCAAGTCTTGTGATGGTTTGTGCAATGGAAATATTTTTTGCTTTTAACTACTCAGATATGTCAGTCTTTCCTTTTGTGGCTTCTAGATTTATATAAAACTTAAAAAGGTCTTCCCACTCCATGATTAATGGCAAAATGAAACAAAAGTATTTGTCTAGTACCTTTAAAACATGATCTATTACTATTTCATTTTCATAGTAAGAACCATAATTTACTAACCCAAACCCTCAATTAGTGAGCATTAGGTTGGTTCTGTTTTTTTCCCTATTTCAAATCATGTCATATTGGCTCATCCCAGTTTCTCAATTCCATTTGGATTCATGTCAAAGCAAATCCTGGGGATCAAACCACTTCATCCATAAACGTAAAAGCTTTGAGCTTGGGCTGGGCCTGGGACTCAGATGGTAGAGAACTTGCCTAGGATGCATGAGGCCCTGGTTTTGTCCCAGCATCATATAAGCTGGGCATGGGCTCATACCTGTAATCCCAGCACTTGGGAGGTGGAAGCAGGAGATGAAGGAGTTCATGATCATTCTTGGGTGCTTACTGAGTTTGAGACCAGGCTGAGCCACATGAGACCAGTCTTGAGTCTCAAGAAAAAACAGTGCTAGCTTCGGCAGCACATATACTAAAATTGGAACGA
Source organism: Rhizomys pruinosus (assembly GCA_009823505.1). Lineage (NCBI taxonomy): Eukaryota > Metazoa > Chordata > Mammalia > Rodentia > Spalacidae > Rhizomys > Rhizomys pruinosus. Next base: position 242,523 of record VZQC01002915.1, read on the forward strand.
TACAGAGAAGATTAGCATGGTCCCTGCACAAGGATGACACGCAAATTCGTGAAAAAAAAGAAAAAAAAAACAGAACAAAACAAAAATGCCTTGCACTTTCATATTGCTACTCTTCTGGTCTTTTTAATATATCTTGACACTTGATTTTACTTCATTTGATTTATATTTGACTAGGTAGCATACTCACATGGTTCAACACTTAAAAGAACTTGTAAGATGGTAGAGCTGGTAAGATGGCATTTGCTGGGGGCTGGAGAGATGGCCTAGCGGTTGGGAGCGCCGACGCTCTTGCAGAGGACCCGGGTTCGATCCCCAGCACCCACATGGCGGCCGAGAACCGTCTGAAACTCCAGTTCCAGGAGAACTCCAGCTCCAGGGGAATCCGAGACCCTCTTCTGACCTCCGCGGCATTGCACGACACGGGTGCACAGACTTGCATGCAGACAGTACATTCATACACATACAGAAATAAATAAAAAAT